>JAKUCM010001234.1:0-15004 GCA_023374145.1 Lepidium sativum | reverse complement strand
AAACATTTTTTATAACACTTTTTTTATAGAAATTTTTTCATTCCCGCAATTTTTTTATCTCAAAATTTTTATAAATTATTTTTAAAATATTTGTAAAAGATCTTATAAAATTTTATAAATATTTATAGGGTATAAATGTAACATAAATTTATAAGATTATTTATAAAATTACATAAAATTCCAAATATTGAAAATAATATGTATAACTTAAAATTATAAGATTTTTATAACATTTTATAAACCAACTTTAAAATCAAAATTTTAAAATAATGTTTAATAAAATTTTATAAGACAAATTATCAATTGAGTTTTTATAAAATTTTATAAGATAACTTATAAATATATTATCTACACGGTTTTATAGGATTTCTTATAAAATCTTATAGATGTGAAAATCAACTTTTGTGATCTAAAATAAAATTTGGCACGAAATGTTTTTGGCGGAAATTTTTTTTTTTTTGCAAGAAAAACTTTTTTGGTGAGAAAAATATTCAAAAAATCAAAAAAAAATTTGAAAAAAAATAATAATTCGAGGGTATTTTGGTCATTTGTCAATCATGAAGGAAATTTTTTTAAAAATGTCCAAAAATGGAGGCAGTGTTGATGAACACGAGTGCACTTTCTCGTATGTTCTAACTTTCCACTCATGTGTCCTTCCAAACTTAAAGTAATAGATTCACTTACTACAATCATTACCACCAACACATTTGTAACCTATTTTTGTTGTATCATACTTATATTGCATTATATTTTTCCATGGTCTGCAAACATAATTCGCAATAGCCTTTTTGAAAACTACTTTGTTGAAGAAGACTATGTCTTCAGAAAGCATTTCGGCAGCATGAGGAGTATACTCACAATTCTTTTGTCTGTAACTTTGCTCTTCATTCCTCTGAATCCTTACTATACTCATAATCACTTTCATGCAAAACATTGTGATGAATATGAGTTTCATCTCGGAATGCAACTAATTCATGCTTAATCTCATACTTGTTTCTCTCAAACGCTTCATCGTCGAAGCTCTAGTTCACCAGAGCTTCTTTGATACGAGCCTCAAGATGCTTCTCTAATGTTGATGGGAGCGAGTTCTTAACCAAGGTAACCGAGTGTACTTCCTTGGTAAGAAAAATGTTGGGGCGCGGAACAGGGTGGTTTGAGGAGCGATCCACAAGAAGGATGGTTGGCTTCTTGATACACTCAAGCACACTCTAGATCAAGGGGAATCCTCTCGAGATCTTGTAGTGTGTTTTAAGTCTTAGATAAACGACTAAGCTTGCTGACGACTAGGCTTTTCTTTTTTAGAAGAAGTGTGTTCTTTATTGATAACAAAGTTGGTTTGTTACACGGCTGCAAAGTGACCTTATAAAGAGTCCTATCAGCTTGCCCTAAGGCCGACTTACTTAAAGAAAAAAAGAAAAAAAATGGGTCGCAGCCCATTAACAAACACGAAACAAAAAAATGGCAAATTACAAAAGAAATAACAAATTTATAACTTAGAGTTTTGGTGCCTTATTAAACGAAAATAAAAGCCTTAAAAAGCATATGGGCCTTAAGACTCTATATCCTAAGGTGCTAGAGTCGTTGGGCTTGGCATTCCTGCAAGAACATTTATAGTAAACACAAAACATACCTTGTAGGGCGCGATAAAGGGTCAAGTCTTGTTGGTTACTATTGATCAAGACCTATCAAGGCCACTAAATCTCATATCGGGTCGAGAAAACAGAATATTGGGTCAATTACCATGGGTAAGGAACATGTCCGAGGAATCAGAAGCAGCGGTACGAAGCATCACGTACCGCGGGTAGTTCGTGGGTCCGAGGAAACTCGCAACTAGGAAGTCAATGGGAACAATGAGAAGTCAATGCGCGGAAGAATCCTAAAGACTAGTTACGATAACTAGTTAGGATCTAAAGGGATCCAACGGCTAGAAAGAAGACCGTTGGAGCCGCAGTCCGCACATGACTTCTAGCCGTTAGGACAGCCGCAAATGAACCCGTGACGACTCCAAGACCGAGGGACTCGAAGACCGAGGAAGATAGTGACATGACCTTCCTCGGGATCCTCCAAGACCGAGGAACCCCAAGACCGAGGAAGATAGTGACATGACCTTCCTCGCGATCCACGATTCTCTTCCCTCCTCGGTAGCTCAACCCCGCAGAAAAAGACCTAAATATCTTGTACAAAACATCTATATATAGATTGTAATAGCAACCTCAAACATGTATGAAAATGGAGACATTTGATCCTTAAAAGTTCTTGACTATACTTTGCAATTATTCTCTCAATTATTCTCTCATTTCTATCAAAATCTTACATGGTATCAGAGCCATAAGCTAAGTGAATCGATTTATCTCTTTTGGTTCAACTATTTTCGTATTCTCTTTCACCCATTCTTCCTCTTCTTCCGCGCAAATACTCCATTTTCATTCTTCCAAAAGCTTGCTATTATCAAACGGGTAATAACAAACTTTCCATGGAACACAACAAAGCTTTGGCGATTCCTATCATCCTCAAAGGGGGAAACTATCTAGTATGGGCAAGAACCGCCAAAACAGTTCTATGTGGACGCGGTCTATGGAAACACATCATAAAGACAAAATTCCCCAAGAAAACGGTTGACTCTTCTGAGGAAGACTCTCAAGCCGAAGAAGAAGAAGAAATTGATGAAGAAGACAAATGGTTTCAAGAAGACCAAATTGTCATAGCCATCATCCAAAATTCACTCGAAGTATCCATTCTTGAAGCATACTCCTACTGTGAGAGTGCGAAGGAACTTTGGGAAACCCTTAAACGGGTATTCGGTGATATCTCAAACTTCACTAGGGTATTTGAGATTCAAAAAGAGCTCAATGAGCTTCGCCAAGAAGATGCGGATTTCTCTAAGTACTTTGGAACTTGGGAGATCCCTTTGGGCGGAATATGATATGCTAAGGCCAAGTACGACCAACCCGGAGACTCTCCAAGAAAGGCGTGAACAAGATAAGGTGTTTAGCCTCCTTCTCACTCTTAATCCAGCATTTAATGACTTGATTAAACATATTCTTCGGGATAAGAAGCTTCCAACGCTCGAGGAAATATGTTCTCGTCTTCACAAAGAACAAGGTTCATGCGGATTGTTTGGAGGAAAGAAGGATCTACCCTCGGTAAAAAAGGCAATGTACAACAGAGATGACAAGAAGAAAATGGTGTGTGACCATTGTAAGCGCACCGGTCACACCAAAGACAAATGTTGGGTACTTCACCCACACCTTAAACCGGCTAAATTCCAAAGAGAGCAAAGAGCTAATCTCAGTTATGAAGTCGGAGGCGAACAAAACACATCAAGCTCATCTACTCACAACAACACCAACAAGTCCGGTGAAGGAGTAGCAATGAACACAAGCATGGATGATGTGGTGAGACGATCCGACCTTGATGCCATCATCAAAGCTATAGTATCTCTCAAGGAATCCGGTACCACCTTCTTTACTCATAAACCAAGTAGAGGTCTAATAATTGATTCCGGAGCCTCACATCACATGATAAGTAATTTGAATCTCTTAAGCAATGTTAAACTATCACTAGGAAATGTGATAGTTGCTAATGGGGAAAAGGTGCCCATCAAGGGTATAGGTAATCTAGAAATATTCAAGAAATATTCAAAAGCCTTTTATATGCCTAAATTCACCTCTAATTAATTATCCGTAAAAAAGGCAACTACCGACCTTGATTGTTATGCGATTTTTGGACCTAATGGTGTATGGTTTCAGGATATTAAAAGTGGGAAGCTCATAGGAAAAGGAGAAACAAAGGACGACCTCTATGTTCTCGAAGAATCTCCGACAAATAAATCATTTATATCTTGTCTTAATTCTAGAGTAACTAGTAATTTAGATTCTATTTGGCATTCTAGATTAGGACATCCACACTCACGAGCTTTGAGTTTAATTATGCCTAATATTTCATTTAATAGTGTAAGTTGTGAAGCTTGTATCTTGGGTAAACATTGCAAGACCGTTTTTCCTAATTCAAGTACTATTTATGAGAAATGCTTTGATTTAATACATTCGGATGTTTGGACATCACCATGCATGTCTAGGGACAACCTCAAGTCTTTTGTTACATTTATAGACGAAAAATCAAAATACACTTGGATAACACTTCTCCCTTCTAAAGACTGTGTGTTTGATGTATTCTTAAACTTTCAAAATTATGTAACTAATCAATTCAATGCTCAAATTAAGGTACTTCGATCGGATAATGGTTGTGAATACACAAGTGCAAAATTCCAAGAACACTTACAAAAAGTCGGAATCGTACATCAAACAAGCTGTCCTTATACTCCTCAACAAAATGGAGTAGCGGAACGGAAAAATAGGCACCTCATGGAGGTTGCACGGTCAATGATGTTTCATATGAAGGTACCGAAGAAGTATTGGGGAGATGCTGTAATGGTAGCATGCTATCTCATCAACGGATACCCACAAAAATCCTCAAAGATCACTCTCCGTTTGAAGTCCTCAATGGTAACAAACCTTATCTTGATCATTTGAGAGTCTTTGGTTGCTTGTTTTTTGTGTTAATTCCAGGAGAACAAATGAGTAAATTGGATGCAAAGAGCACCTAATGTATATTCCTTGGATATTCACCAACACAAAAGGGGTACAAGTGCTACGATCCTACTACAAACCGCACTTTTGTGTCAAGAGATGTCAAATTCCTCGAGGAACAAGGATATTTCGAGAAAATAGAATGGGAAAGTTTAAAAGACCTTTCCACCTCTACCTCCGATCGAGCAGCAAGCCTAAAGCACCTACTTGAGCACCTTAACCAAACAAAGTCAAGGGGAAGTGGAGAAAATATTACTCTTCAACCAGAGGGGGAGGATAACAATGCATCATCCACACAACAATCTGACATGGATGAGAAAGAGCACACGGATGAGGAAAACGAGGAACCTATGGAAGAAAGACTAGGGGATCAAGTGGGGAATATAGAACAAAGATCGGGACTTTGGCGAAGCACCCGGATTATGAATAATCCTATGACGGAACAACGAACACTTAGGAGGAGCACACGGATCAGAAAAGGTCCGCTGAATCGGGTAGAAACTAGTGACGATGAAGACTCAATCGCACAACAAGCAGTCGCACATCCAATCCAACAAGTGTGTTCTCTCAACCTTCTACCTCAAGAGCATCGGGTGTTTCTAAGCAACATAGACAAAGAATTCATCCCAAGGACATATGATGAAGCCAAAGGAATAAAGGAGTGGAGTCATGCCGTGGATGAAGAAGCAAGTGCTATGGATAGGAACAACATGTGGTATGAAACCAAATTACCTCCGGGAAAGAAAGCAGTTAGCTCACGGTGGATCTTCACCATTAAGTACAAGAGCAATGGATAAATAGAGAGGCATAAGGCAAGGTTGGTGGCACGAGGATTTAGTCAAACATATGGTGAAGACTACAATGACACTTTTGCACCCGTCGCCAAGCTACATACTGTGAGAGTTATTATATCCTTGGCAATCAACCTCTCATGGGAACTTTGGCAAATAGACGTCAAAAATGTGTTCCTTCAAGGAGAGCTTGATGAAGAAGTCTACATGCATCCTCTACCCGGTCTTGAGAAAAAGGTGTCTCTGGGAAATGTGTTGCGTCTCCGCAAGGCCATATATGGCCTTAAACAATCCCCAAGGGCGTGGTATCACAAGCTGAGCACTACACTTATGTCCCGGGAGTTCAAAAGGTCAGAAGCGGATCACACCCTCTTTACACTCCAAAGTGACCAAGGTATGGTAGTCATCCTTGTGTATGTTGATGATCTCATCATCTCCGAGAACAACAAGGAAGGTATCTCTTCTATCAAAAATCATCTTAAAGTTGACTTTGATATCAAAGACCTTGGAGAACTAAAATACTTTCTAGGAATCGAAATATGTAGGACTTCGAAAGGTTTATTTATGTCCCAAAGAAAGTATACACTTGATCTTTTGAGTGAAACAGGAAAATTAGGGTGTAAAGCTGCCAAGACTCCACTTGAAGATGGGTATAAGGTTGCGAGAAAGGGGGAGAACAATGAGACACCTCTCAACGATGCAACTCAATATAGACAGCTAGTCGGGAAACTAATCTATTTGACTATCACAAGGCCGGATTTATGTTTTGCTGTCAACCAAGTGAGCCAACACATGCAACATCCCACCGAGTACACTTGGAACATGGTGGAACGCATCCTTCGATATCTCAAAGGATCATCGGGTCAAGGCATTTGGATGGAACGCAATCACAACATCGAGATAGTAGGATATTGTGATGTGAATTGGGCTGGAGATAGGAATGATAGAAGATCAATAACCGGCTATTGCACATTTATTGGAGGCAACATGGTAACTTGGAAAACCAAGAAGCAAAAAGTGGTTTCTTACTCGAGTGCCGAAACGGAGTATCGGGCCATGAAGAAGCTAACCAATGAAGTGACATGGTTGAAACCTCTCCTCAAAGATCTCGGCATTGAGCATCCAAATCCTATCACCATACACTGTGATAATCAAGTTGCTATCCATATAGCATCCAACTCGGTATTTCATGAGAGGACCAAGCATATTGAGGTGGATTGTCACAAAGTAAGGGAGAAAATCCGGGAAGGAGTTACCGTACCATGCTTCACAAGAAGTGAAGATCAATTGGCGGACATATTTACAAAAGTTGTGAGTCTCAAGGTATGTGACAGAATATACCCAAAGCTTGGACTCACGGACCTTACCCATCCTTGATCAAAGGTCCCCTCACTCACGGATTGCACACTCTTTTTCCCTTAGATGAGTTTTGTCCCAAGTGGTTTTCTCTCTAAGGTTTTTAATGAGGTGTGAGCCGTGGGTCTTCCAAGATTAGTTATCCATGATATGGATGTCTAATCTTGAGGGGGAGTATTGATCACGACCTATCAAGGCAACTAAATCTCATATCGGGTCGAGAAAACAGAATATTGGGTCAATTACCGCAGGTAAGGAACATGTCCGAGGAATCAGAAGCAGCGGTACGAAGCATCACGTACCGCGGGTAGTTCGTGGGTCTGAGGAAACTCGCAACTGGGAAGTCAACGGGAACAATGAGAAGTCAATGCGCGGAAGAATCCTAAAGACTAGTTACGATAACTAGTTAGATCTAAAGGGATCCAACGGCTAGAAAGAAGACCGTTGGAGCCGCAGTCCGCACGTGACTTCTAGCCGTTAGGACAGCCGCAAATGAACCCGTGACGACTCCAAGACCGAGGGACTCCAAAACCGAGGGACTCCAAGACCGAGGAAGATAGTGACATGACCTTCCTCAGGATCCTCCAAGACCGAGGAACCCCAAGACCGAGGAAGATAGTGACATGACCTTCCTCGCGATCCACGATTCTCTTCCCTCCTCGGTAGCTCAACCCCGCAGAAAAAGACCTAAATATCTTGTACAAAACATCTATATATAGATTGTAATAGCAACCTCAAACATGTATGAAAATGGAGACATTTGATCCTTAAAAGTTCTTGACTATACTTTGCAATTATTCTCTCAATCATTCTCTCATTTCTATCAAAATCTTACAGTTACTTCCAGCTCGGCTCTTGTCGATTTTTGGTCCTCTTGGTCAGCTTCTAGAGGGTCTTGAATGTCTTGGTTCTCCCCTTGTCGTGTTGCTCGGTCTTGACTTGCGTTCTTGATCTTTTTCGCGCTCCTCGAAGAAATTTTGATGTCGATCTTGGAGTGTTCCGGGGAGGGAGTGTTGCCTCTTTGTTCAAGATGTCAGCTACAGCTTCTCTTAATTGTTCTCTAAGCTTGTGTGTCCTAGCTCGAGTCATTGGCATGTCTAGTCCAACCGGCTTGATGCCCTCATCATTCATCCTCTCTACTGCCTCTCTTGTTTCTCTCATCAATCGGAACCAAATGCCACGATTCAGATTATGTCGACTCTATAGACTTCGATTTCGCTTTCGTCGTTTCCCTCGCTTCACTGATTTCGCTCGAAATTTTGGGGAAATTTTAGAACATTAGGGTTCGATAAACTGGAGTTTTGTTGTTGAGAGTTTTCGTCTAATCGGGTCTAAGACTTTTAATCAAGTCTTAAATTTGCTTACAATCAGTTTAAGTATTGGATCAAGGCCGAAACACAAAACTTGACTATCGCTTAATCCGTAATTTGTTTAATTAAAGAACTTATGTATACAGTAGGTTCAATAAAATTGTAGTTACTATATTTTATGTGCAATTATAAACTAATTTTATATGCAATTAAATTGACGTTTAAAAGATTTCGTGGACCAGTTTCTATATCTAAATCTCGTCGATCCTAAAACATACTAAGAAATTAACGTATGATCTTCTTTTTCTTTTAACTTATCAAAAGAGCGTTTGCGTTTTAAAGTAGTTGAAAGTTTGATGACACGTCAGCACGCACGCTTGGACGTTTTTAATTAAATCGCTGACGACGGTTGAAAGAAAGAGAAAGAGAGGAAAACTCAAAAATGGAGGAGTGGATTCCGCTGTTTGATATTTTCTTGAAGAGTCCATCGCCGGAAACCGAGGCGTCACTGTGGCTAGACCATGCTTCCAACTCTTCGTCATCCTCTTACGCGACGGCGCCGATTACTCGGAGCTCGTTTGTTTCATTGCTGAAGAAACAATTCGATCAGGATTCATCTCCGCCTGTAAATAAGTAATATCCAGATTTTCAATTACGTTTCGTTTCTGTTTTATGCGTTTCTGAATCCCATTTGGGTTGCTGATGGATTTGTTTTTCTTTAGGGTTCTATTCATTGAGACATTACCCAACTTGGTTCAGTCCAGGATTCTATCTTTCCTTCTTTTCGAGTATCACAGGTTCTGCGTTAGTGATTCAGTTTGGCTGGCTAGGGAAATCTTGGGTGGTGGGAATAAAATGGTTGACTTTTGGGTTCGGAGAGATGCACAGAACCTGCTCGACAGAAGTACTAATTCCAAATTTAACTGGATATCTCATCTAGATTTGGATTCACCTAATGACGACGACGGAATTGGGGACACATTTGACTCTGTACCAGATTGGCTAAGTGAGAATGCCGATTGTACTGGTACAATTCTTCCATGGCTTCCTGTATCATGTGCTGATATACATTCAGAAACGCTGGTCGTTGATTCTCGGAGTGAGATGCCTCAAACTAGAGAGAATATGGAAGAAGATCTTCAAGCCGTTGTGGATAACATCGATGATACCAAGTAATTGAGTTAGTACAGCCTGGTAATCATGGTATTGCAGCGAATCTTAGAGCTCAAATTACAAGCTTTGAGTCTTGTAATGTGGGAGACTGCTGCTTGATTTAAAATTTGCATAGTGGAAGTGAGGAAGAAAAGCCAGGTTCTATGCTCCATCGTGATTCCCAAGTTTTTGGCTCTTGAGAAATCAACCTTGCGTGCTATATATACATGATATCTAAGATCGGCTAGGAAGAGAATGTAATGAACGTATTTAATAATACACATATCTAATGTCTTGTATCACATGTTCTTTGATTTAAATAACAACTGATCTGAAGATTTTTTTAGTTGAGTCATTGTTGATATTTAGATAACATTAATACTAGTCATTGTTGATTAATAAATGACTAAGCTAAATCTCTAAGCTGTATAACTCATGTTCCAAGCCACTGTCTAAACTTGCATATCCCACGACGACCTTCTGTAAAAGAATCTCTGATTGACTGCAACATGGCACAAACCGCAGGTATACTATACAACTCTTTATCCTCTTCCTGCATTGAGCATCAATCACAAAATGTTTCTGCCATAGATGAACAGGGAAGAAGGCCAGGAAAAGAGTTGAGTAATAACAAATACCATCTTCATGAGGCGCTCTTCAAGACTTATGGGGACTGTTTCAGAAGACATGAATATCTTACGATAAGCGGCTCTCAGGCTCTTCATCTACCAATGCCAGAAAAAAAACATGATTCCTTGGCAACAGTCCAATGTGATACAGAGCTTATAGCTTCAAAAAGACTCAACATTGTGGCACAGTACAAACCTCTGACATGGTAAATCCATTTCGTCTAAGCCCCTCCAGATTTAAACCACGAAGTTCAGCTCTTTCTCCAGTCACCATCATGTACCTTGGAACATCTTGTGAAACCTATATACAAGCGCATCACTGAGTATGTACAGTTTTTTTTATATACTGAGACTATGAGGTGAAGATCTACCACGGAACCACCACCAATGAAAGCGAACGAGCCAATATGACAGTGCTGGTGGATGACCGTGGCTCCTGCTGTATGTGTATAGTCCTGCATTTACAATATGAACCAGTTGAAACCATACCACTAAATCCAGCTTTGGAGTATAAACTCAAAGAATATCTTACTTCTACAATAACATGTCCCGCAAGAAGCGTATTGTTAGCAAATATGTTGCAGTCACCAACCTTGCAATCATGGGCGATATGACAAGAGCCCATGATTAGATTGTTGTCACCAATCACCTGTTCAAACAAAAAATCTCCTGAGATTAGATTGTTGTCACCAATCCTGAGGAAAAGTTAAGGAACTTCTACAATATTGGTCAGAAGCCAGTTGCATACCGTTTTATCACTAGACTTTGATGACCTGTGGATTGAACAGAACTCCCTAATTTCATTGTTGTTGCCGATGCATAGAAAGCATTCATCACCATGCTAAAAGAAGAAAACACAGCAGATATCGGTCTCTAATCTAAGCCAACGATAAAAAAGAGAGGCGAAACAATGTATATTGTCTCACAAACCTTGTACTTCAAGTCCTGACATTTGATGCCAACCACGGCATGATGACCTATAATGTTATTGCATCCTAAGACTGTATAACCAGGAAGCTCATCATCTCCAACAATAGAACCACTGGCTGACAATAATTTAAGGCAGACACATAGCAAAGATGAATTGATATCATGAAAAGGTAGAGAAGACATTATAGTACTGAAGACAATGTAGAGATCAGAAGAGTGTTTTACGTCATAAGAACACAAGAATCTCCCAACTCTGTGTTTCCAGAGATATGGCTACTAGGATAGAGTTTGCAGCCATTGCCTAGCTTCACTGAAGAGCCAACTGTACAGTATGGACCAACTGAAACTCCCTGAAAAAGTACGAAACAACAATTTTTCTGGTTAACAATAAAAGAAAAAAAGCATCACTCTTTGGCCATCAAATCCATCTTGTACTACTTATTTGGATCATCCAGTTTCCAATAGCTCAAGAACATTATTTTGAGAGTCTTCCGCTATTTTCAGACTTCTAGATAATCATAGAAGAAATATAATCCCAAACCATTTTGGGAGCACAATTGAAATTTTACTAATATTGATGGTTAATTAAGTAATCAAACCTTGCCAATGACAGCACTTGGGTGGACGACAGCACTCGGGTGTATAACGACTTCAGAATCTCTCGAATCTTCACAAGAATCTGCTCCAAACCACACAAATTATTCACAGCTTAGAGTAGATGATACAAATTCTGCTAATCAAGCCCACATAAAAGTACACGCGGGAAAAGATAGAGAGATAGAAGAGATTGAGAGTTACAGGATAGACTAGAATAGAGACTGCGAAGCGATGAACTGACGAGCGGGGAGAGAAGCCTCTCGCGAGCTTTAAGAAGAGAATACATGGCGGGCTACGTAGACTAAAAACAAACCCCTTCAGTTCCATACATGTTCGACGAAATGCCTCAAAGAGAGAAATGCGAAATGAAATTTCACACGTGCCAAGGACTGAGCACGTGGCTGGGCTTTTGAAATGCTACTTATATAATAAAAAATTGGCTCAACAAATAACTCGATTTGTTCTCACTGGATTTTCATATAACTCGATTTCTGTTTTGGCTTTTTCCTTTTGGTCTACCGTATGTAAAATCAAATAAGCTTTAACTTAATTTTTATAAGTACAAGTAGCTTTGAGTTTAAACGATGGTAGCAATTAATTTCCATCACCGTGAGATAATACAATGTCTACATCAATCAAGTGAAGAGGACCAAAGATACATGTTCTTTCATCACCTTTGTATCAATCAAAAACACTTTTTGACTCTAAAGACTACTCCTATAGATCGTCTTTTGTTATTGTGCTGACAAGTTGTAGAAGAATTCTATGTAGTTCCTCTGCATTGCTCCATTTCTTGACCTCTGCTTTGATTAGTAAGGGATTATCTGCAATCCGCTTGCATAGCGGATAATTGGTCCTTGGCATCACATAGTCACACTCTTGCAGCTTCAAAGTCGGGCAGAAGTCACCTCCTCCATCTCCAAGGTAGATAAACCTCTTAGGAGTTTGATCATTGCTAAAGGAAGAACGTATATGATCCATTACTAGACCCTGGAGAACAAATGAACCATTCACAAGTCAAAATCGAGTAAAGTGAATCCAACCAAAAGGGTAGTGTTAGAGTTATCTAGTTGTATAATCAATAAAAAATGGAACTCACATAAGATTACGGGAAAAACTAATAAAGTACAAGTCTCTCCATATCATTACGGGCCAGCTTTACAGTTGAAAACTTACAGCTTATGGACTCAAACTAATCAAAAAAAATTTGATGGACAATGCAAGCTCGAGAAACAAAAAAAACTGTTGCAAGTAGTCTAACTAGACAAATACGGAGGCTTATAGAGTTAACAAAGAAACCGTACCTTGCATAGATTTGAAGGACAGAGATTGCAGACATGTGGAGGCAATTCATCACTATGGTATGGGAAAATCTGCAGCTTTCCATTTACATCAACAGATGTTGGATTTGTGTAGATTTCTGAAAAGCAATCCAACAAATCATGCTGCTCTAGTATCTTTTCAATGAAAAAATGATTAGCATCACTCACAATCTTTAAATCACATCTGCAAATGAAACAAAAAACAACAGTCAATAAAAGTAGCAAAAAACAGAAGAAGCTTACACCATCTTTTGATATATTAAGATCATAAGAGGACTAATCCTTCTTCAAACTTTCATACCCTAAAGATTTAGCAGATTTGATAGCTTCAACAATCCTTGAATCAATAGGAATTTTCTTCAAGCAAGCTTCAATGTCCTCAATCGATATATCTTGTGAATGCAACTCCATCATCATCCTATCCTTTCCAAAATCAAATTCAAAACAAAAATTTAAGAAACATCTATAAAATTTATCTCAAATGATATGCGTAAATCACAGAAAGGACTGAGATCTTCGATCACTATAATATGTAATACCATAAGACGATTCCATGGTAAAGTGAAGCGGAGCTGATGGAAGATCTCAGTGAGTCCCATTTCAGTAACCACCCAATTGTCACTATCTCCATCTATCAAAGTCCGATCAAAAATCAAATATAATTACAATCCGGCCATTTTGAAACGCAACCACCGGAGATTCTTCCTCGCCGTCGATATTTGACTCCGTCACTGCAAATCGCTTCTCCTCTTTACAATTGGGCAAAGGCACAGTTACAAAGACAGAATTACCATTCTTTATCTATCATTAATTACATTCTAGCCATCGAATCATATTTTAAATGGGCCTAATGTCTTGTCTCAGGCCCATTACTTGTTTTATCAACTCCTTTATGTATGATGGGCTTTCTAAACTATAGAATTTTAACTTGGGAGAATTTACTATACACATAAAATACTGATCTTGCATGCTATTGGTTGAGCAAGTGGACTCAGCACTCTAACAGCCAATAAGATTGCAGGAAACACGTTAGCAAGCGTAATCGATTTCTTCCTCGTCAACACTCTGCAGAATCAAAACCAATCTTTTACGGCTAAGAATCACTAAACCCATGATCTTAAATGTATAACTCGTGATAGAATTTTTCATTAAAGTCCCAAGCTTTTCTTTGAGAGAGAGAGATAGAGCTTTTGACATCATGGTTGGGGATGAATCGAGTTCTTCTAGCTTTAACATTAGCACTCTTAGCCTCGTCGGCGTTATTACCAGTATCCGATGGTGCGAAGAAACCAGTGTCGGCGCCGAGAAAGGAGGATGTTCCGTACATAAAGTGCCAAGTTTGTGAGAAACTAGCCTTGCGGCTATACCAGCTTGTGAAGGAGAAGCAAGACCGGATCTCTCCCAAGAAGGTAGATACATTATTACGAATCAGTGATCTCTCTGTTTGAATTTGTTTTATGGTGTGTTTCTGGTTACTGATATTTTTTTTTTGTGGGAAACAACAAATGATAGATCTCGGAGTATGAGATCATTGAGATTGCTGAAAATGTCTGCAATTTGAAGAAAGAGGAAGCTGATTGGATGCTTATGATTGATATTGTGGAGAAAGGCGATAAGCTTGTGGTACTTGAGATTTCTCTTTCTCTCACAACCAAAAGTATTCGATTGTAGCTTAGGGATTTAATTCAGAATAAACCTCTACATTTGTCGTTGATTCACAATGCTGGTTTATTACTTGACTGTGTCAGCATTTTAAATGTTTTGAGTTGGGTTTCGTAGCTGGTTGAACAACTAGAGGAAGGGATGTGCAATTCCGAGTGCAAGACGATCGAGGCTGCTTGTCAAAAGGTGAGCATTTTAGCTATTAATACAATCGGATTGCATTTCTTTGTAGCATTAGTGATAGAGAATGTGATTTTTACCTGTTTGTGTGTGTTTTCCAGGTCATTGGCTACTCAGACACTGACGTTGCAGAATACATGTATAAGTCTAAACCTGATCTTAAATCACTTGTGAATCATCTATGCAAAGACTTAACCGATGCTTGTACCAAGAATCCGCCGCCCGTTCCCAAGGTACCTTCTTATACGCTTCCTTGGGAACCATACACTATATCTTAGAGCTTTCACTTATTGAAATTGAAATGTGCATCCTTAGTGATTTTGGTTCTGTAAATGTTCCATTTTGTTGCTGTGGAAATGGCATTTCGACAAATACTCTGTGTGATAAGTGTCTCTTATCTTTATCCAGGATCGGATTCCTGGAGAACCTTTTGTTCCAAAACCATCGAAAGATGCTGAAATGGACAAGATCTTGAGATCTATGCAG
>JAKUCM010001233.1:0-25061 GCA_023374145.1 Lepidium sativum | reverse complement strand
TTCCGGGAGGGCCCTCCGCCACTGCCTCCAGATTGCATGCAACTCGTCGATGAATCAGAAAGTCACTACACTCTCAACAATTTTTAAAGCCAAAAGCAAAGTAAGAAGACGAAGAAGAAGCTAGAAGAAGAAGAAGACAAAAGGTTCAAAAACCCTACCAACAAAATCCCTCCAAAAAAATTCGGACAGAAACCCCCGGAAAAGTAAACCACAAATAGCAACAACGGAAATTTACAAAATCCAGAATCCGATACACAGAGACACTGACTCGTTATTGCACTCACCTCTCTCTCTCTATCTAGATTTGCATCGATTGGGGAAGAAGAAACGAAAGTTGCGGATGCAACGGTATAAAATCCAGATCCTTGTGGGGGCTTTACGATATTAAAAAAAGGAGGGAAACGAAATCCACGGAATCGATGATCGATTCCTCTTCAGAAATTCAAGCGATCAGAGAAATTTCTCGCAGTCAAACCCTAGCTGGCTTCTTACTTCCCTTTTCTTTTTCTTTATTAATCTGATTTTTTTTTAATTTATTTTTTTTTACTTTATTTTTTCATTTTTTATTGTTGGGCCCCACTCTCTCGATACAGTTGAGACACGGGAAATGCGTTTCACTAAGTCACCTCTGTTTTCTCTATTATTACGAAAGTACCCTTCAATGTCTAAAAGAGATTGCACAAATTACAACGTGACACGTGTGATTTTTACTTGTTTTCATTGTATGAAAACTTTTTTTGTGCCTCCATATTATTTTTAAAGCGGTTTTGATAATAATAAAGCTGTTTTAGCGGTTATAAGTTGGTATATTACATTTTTTTTTATTAAATCTTACATAAAATAAAAAATGTATACATATATCAATTGTAAATCTATATCTAAATAATATTTAATTATTTATTATAAAGTTCGAAAACAAAATTTATTTTGTATACTTGTAATTTTTGATTTTTTATGTTTATGTATATCTAAAAATCGCCTAAATCGTCTAAAATCACTTAAATTTTGACTAATTTTTTTAGGTGTTAGATGGAAGGTCGCCATCTAACTAATACGTAGCGTTTTTTAGCACTGGTAAATATACGCAATTCAACATTCTCTGGTTCAGTTTTATTAAACACAATGAATATGAAAAATTAATACAGTTTAAACATTTCTTATGGAGAGTTGTATCAAAGGCCTCAGCAATAGGTTCTATAGTGCTGGCTCGTCGAATCATCTCATATGCTCAGTATCGTCATTGTTGTTCAATGGAAGAATTTGAGGATCACCTCTTCTTCACTTGTTCTTATGCACAAGCAATATGGTGTGGTGTCAATATATCTTTTCGAGTGCTTTCGAACCCAATGAGTTTTTTTTTAACCTAATTATTGATCATATAAGTATCCTCGACTCCACCAGGTTCAATAAAAAGCTTCCTCTATGAACTCTATGGAGAATTGGAGAGTCAAAATCTCTTACTTTACCAGTGGAGATCAATAAGTTGGTATATGACGCTCATAATGATGACATGAAATGGGTAACTTTTTCAAATCCCATAAGCACATCATCTTCAGTAATCAAATACTCTTCATAGTGCCTCTCTTCAGCATTGGACACAACCACCTGAAACTTTTGTAAACTGTAATATGATTGTTGCTTATTACACTCTGCAACCAATTCGAGAGTTGCTTAGCTTGTAAGAGACAGTTTTGGTTTACACAATTAGGTAATGAAGATTGAACACTAGAAATCACGTTTTCAACAAGCTGGATTTTGATGGGTGATCCCGAATTATGCAAATGCACAATCTTAAATGGGCTACATATATCTAGTTTTAAAAACTCTTTATATTTAAGAAATGCACATTTTTTGCTACCTTTGTAAAAATACACATTTTCGGTAATTTGCATTTGAAAATAAATTTGGTACAACAGATATTTTTCCAATTCCCACGTTTGATATTCTTAAATTTAAGTTTGAGAGATTTTATAGCAAAGATCAACTAAACAAAAATACAAAATAACAAACCTAATTTATCAAGTATTTTAAATACAATATAAAGTAACAAGTAATCATTGATGTTCTGGTGATTAGGGTTTTTGTGAAGAATTTATCTCTTCTCTTCTCCAACCTTTAAGTAATTTGGTTTCAGATATCTCACATTCTTCATGAAAACGAATAACATGTTCGATTTGTTTATGGACGATTAATGTCAGATAACATTCTCATTTTACAAGAAATGTTTTATGTTTTACGGACGAATAAATAAAAAAGGAGGTTGCATGGCCATAAAAATATATATAAGTAAGACATAAAATAGAGTATAATGAATGTTCGGGGAAAATATACTAAATAAACTTGGGTTTAATGAAAGATAGATTTCATGGATTATGTATTGTGTACAAAGAGTTGAATATTCAGTTTTAATTAATGGAGAGTCATATTGAAACTTTGCTCCTACAAGAGATTTGAGACCGGGTGATCTGCTATCATATCTATTCATTATTTGCACAAAGTTATTGATAAAGGAAAAGCGAGGCACACAAGAAAACAACATTGGATTGTTATTTAATTGTATAGATTTTATTCATCTAATGTTACAATTTTACAAATTTATTTATAATTTTTGTGTGTGTTTTGGTATAATAATTGGTGGGCAGAGGCTCATGTTTTATTTTTAGTTTTTGGTAGGGGTGGACATTTAGAGCGAACCGAAATAGACCGAACCAAAATTTTCGGCTTTCGGTCCAATTTCGGTTTATTCATAAAAACCGATCGTAATCCAATTATTTTTGAATTCGGTTTTCGGTTCGGTTACCTTAAACCAAAATTTTATATATTTCAACCAAAAAAATTTGAAGAACCAAAAAAATTGAACCAAAAAAACCAAATCGATGTAACTATTTAAGAAACGAAACCGAAACAAAATTTTAGTTCGGTTTAGTTCGCAATCAATTTTTAAAATCCGATAATCGAAAAAACTGAACCGTTCAGTTCTAAAGCGACTATAATCATCAAATGTTTGGTTTAGTAATTATGAAGTTAATTATAAAAAGAGCAAATCCACATTCTTACTATTGCGAGTCACTATTGCGAGTCTGTGAGGCTACTGATTTAGAAATGATGATGCCGATGCAATCTTACTTCATCGGAATCTAATTCCTGAACAAGAAATCGTCGTCGTTTACAATGGAGAAGATCGTTCCTTTCTCTTTTCTAATTCTACATTGTTGTCTCCTCCTTCTGATCTTGAATTATTACGGATCCGTACAGCTCGCCGAAGCAGGGAAGCGACGGATCGAGATCTCCGACGATCTAGATGACGTAGAAGACAGTGAAGAAGACGACTCATGGAAATAATGGGGGAAAAAAGCAGCGACGCCCGAATTTGATCCACCTCCGGATTTCACAAACATGGGATTCGAACAGATCCAGGAGGAAATGGCTAAACGGACTTTTGGACCAGTCGTCGGATTCGTAAAGCTCCGATTAGGCGTCCATCGTACTAAGGTAAACAAAAATCAAATGTCTCTCCTTTTTGATTGCAATGGAAGTTAAAAGTGTTAGAGGAATTACTCTGGGAATTGAATTGTGATTTGTTAATCAGGATATGGTGATTGAGATTGCTATGAAATGGACAAAAGTTTTGAAAACAGGAGGGATAGGAGTAAGATTCATGGCCGTTGATCGAAGCACAGTGATGTTCATTCTGCAAAATGGCAAGGAAGTGAATGAGGTAAGTAATAAAACTATAGAGCACACACAATGCTAATCTTTTTGGTGTAGTGGATTAGTCTGAATTCTAACATCACAATGATTTCTCTTCATAGCTGAGGGAGTTCGTGCTGAGCCAGGAAGAGGCTTATGAAGTTAAGATAGGCAAGCAAGAGTTTCGAAGACCTGGAGATCCTCCACTTGAGGATGTTGTTGACAAACTTAAAGCTGATCAAAGCAAAGATGATGAAGATGGGGATATTAAAAAGAATGATCTTACCAAGGATGAATTGTAGGTCAGAGAACAACTTTTATAGAATGTTACCTACGATTTCTTTGACATGTTTGGTTTTTAAATTTTACTGAATAGAGTAGAATACAATAAAAAGAGAAAAGCATGTTCCTTTGTTCCCAATGACACTCATTTAAGCTTACTACTAAATGTGGAGAGCTCGATGACCTGAATTCGAGGAATACTTTCTGCTTCTGCTCTCTCTGTCTCGGTGTTATAGCCCCAATTTCCTATTTTGAAAGATTTTTTTTGTCAGAACAACTAGCAAAGAATACCTGGAGATGGTATGGGAGAGAGAAGAGACCACCTAGGTATAAATTCCATTTGTCTAATTCAGGCTCTTTGATGACATTCTTCAGGGTTGCGAGTCTGTCTTCCACGAAACTGGCAAAATCAAACAGTTTATAGGGATTGTAATTACCATTACAAAGTCATACACATAGAAGAATTAGTGATAAACAAGTATAAGTGTAACAAGCTTGAATAGGATTTACTGTAGGGTCAAGCCTTGATGTTCTGGCTTAGTTTGAAGAAGCTTTAACACTTCCACCTTTGGCCTGATGAGATATCAAGCAGAAAAGGTTAGATTAAGGGCACAATCTGGATCAAAAAACACAATCAGATTTCATCGGTGGACCTCATACTGAAATACTAACCCTGAATCTAAACCATAAATTCTTTCTGATGGTAAGATCACACCTGCTATTTCACGCAGCAATGCTTCTGCAAAGCGGCCCTGTAATTTTCCCCACCAAAAGTAACAAAGATCAGTTTATCATTGCTTCAAAACGGTGTTCTCAGTTTTATTAGATGTGAATCATTACTGCACCTGTTTTGTGGTAACAATGTAAATCCTTGAGCTGGCAAACTTCAGTGCGTCTGAAACTCCTGGATAGAATCTGCAGATATAGTTGGCTATATATCAAAGCAATGAAGGTGAAAATGTGCAAGGAAATACGGTATTTTGACTATGTGAGACCTTATTGGTTGCACAATACCTACCTAGAAACTTGTTTCAGTCTAGAAGGTATTGATGTTGAATACATACCTATTGGCACCAATCCAAGTTGTCAAATCCTTGTTAATCCAATCATCTCTAACTTTTCCAAACAAATTGACCAAAGCATCTCTATCTTCATCCCAAACTTCCATGATTACTGGCTTAATCTTTCCCCAGCCCTCCAATATCCCATCAACACTTAATCCCTCAGCAACCTAAATACACAAGTGCAATTAATAATCTACAATACAAAATGTGTCTCTTGATTACTGAAGAACGTTCTGATCACTCACTGGAGATTTTCTAATAGACGGTATCTTCGTCTCCAATAATAGCCGCACAAGAAGAAGATTTTCATAGCCAGTTTCCACCACAGGTCTCACCTACAAACACCAGCTCTTTAAATCTTCACATTCTCTTATAATCAGAGCTAGAAATGAACTCACTCTCAGATCTAAAAACGTTTAATGAAGAAGTATATTACTATATGCATCTGATTGACAATCCATTCCTCTAAAGCGGAATCAACTCCTTCAAACAAACTAGGCCATCTCATTTTCGCAGCCTATAAACACAGAACAATCAACCAAATGTGGGCAAAATATTCTAAAGTTCCAAATGCAAAATCAGAATCAGAATCACATATACAAAATCCAGAGTTTCTCAAAAGCTAAACCAAAAGTTTTGAGCATCGAGAGAGATTGACCTTAACAGCGGAAAGAGAGCTTTCTCCACAACTATCACAGAGAACTCCATCGAAGTCCAAAGCATAGAGATCTCCCATTCTCCTTCTTCTCCACTAGCTAGTTTGAAGCATCTGCCACAAATTTCTTAATAAACGAAGCTTTGTTTAATCTTAATCTGACAAACCAATGGTAACACACCACGTGTCTACGAAGTTTTCAGAAAAATCGCATGTTTTTCCGCGTTTGCGTTAGCTCACACGCATACATATATTGCAAACCTGTTATTATCCAAAGTCGTCACCTTTAAGGTATTTGCTGATGAACCATTGTTCCCCTCTAACTATTTCTCTTTATCTAATCAATTGTTGATATTTGCGAGCGTGATTATTCTATATGTTTCTGGTATAGCTCGATTTGAGTTAGATAAGGTAGTTGTATAAAAGCTTGTGTTGTGTTCAGATTCTCTCTTGTGATATTGTTTGCCGATTGATTGGACAAAGTGGCAATGAAAAGAGTTGTGTTTGTTTTTTTTTGGTTCTGGCCACGTATTGATTGGTTCTTATCTTTGATGAATGTGTCTTGGAATCTATAGGAAACCATGATGTGGCTCGTGTATTGACCCTTCAATGATGTTTTGCGTCTACTTGTCCGCATTACTTATTGTTTGTTCACCTTTTGTTGATTTTTGAGATTAGAGTTTGGAAATTTAGGTTTTTCACAATTGAAGATGTGAGATACTCTGTTTGTATTATGACCATTAACCCAAGGAGTGTTCTTTTCAGTTTCATTGGCTCATTGTAGATTCTTTGGTTGAGGATGGCTAACAAAGAGGATCATGAGGAGCATCCTCCTCGTGTGAATGAATGGGAAGTTGTCTCGCTTACTTCATCAACTTATGTTGCTGCTCCTGGTCCGTATAACGTTGAATCAAAAGATGCACGAAAGTATGATGCTTACTATGGAGCAGAAACTTCCTGTGATCTCTACATGTCTGGCCACTTTGTATTCCCACCAAGCGAGCATGAGAATTTACCCATTGATGAAACTTTAGTCAGAGAGGAACAAAGAAAGGATGACGAAGAGTTGATGCTGGAAGGTCAGGGATTGTCCGATAAGGTACAAGACCCACAGTTTCATTATGAAGCTGGAAACGAATAACAGAGTATCTACGGTGAATCTGCACTTGGTTCTTCTAAATACATGGAATCAATTGGAAATGAAACGGCCATGTATGAACAAGGTTTAACAGATGCTGAGCCAAATGAGTCTGCAGAGGGAAACTTAGATCTCGATTCTGATCTCGGGGGCAGAAAGGATGCCAAAAATTCACAACTCAACCTACCATGTGAAGCTTGGTGGAAAAGGAGACCTGTTTCTTTATATTCATGCACAAGAGAAGCAAATGTGATATGGTCTTTGTTCTTTGCAGCGGCAGTAACAGGACTTGTAGTTCTTGGTCAACGTTGGCAACAAGAGAGGTGGCAAGTTTTACAACTCAAGTGGCAATCAAGCATCAGTAGGGAGGTTATAATTTAAACACCACCTGAAAAAGTTTCTGTCAAGAATCAATATGTTATACAGATGGTAACTAACTAAAGTCATTCATTGACGACTTATGTTTCTTTGTTTTAAACAGAAGCTAAGCAGAGTACTGGAGGCTCTCTCGCGCTTGAAAAATGCAATCGTGAGAAGTAGTCCACAAGCTTCTCTCGTGAGGAGTGGTCCCTCCAATGAGATCTAGAGAAAAAAGAAGATAAAACCCAAAGAGACAAAAAGGTCAATGTAGATTTCATTGCTTCAACAATCTCACATGAACACAGGTACATACAAACTTGGTCTCGAGTCACATAATTGTGCCTGATTGTCAAAAGGGTTTTGCTTTCTTAAGCCTATTGTTGCTTCATAATTTGTAACATTAGAATGGAGATTCAATTATACCTTCTTACACTACAAGAAAACACGCCTTTTGCGATGGCAAAAGGCATTGCAAGGCTGTCGCAATAGGCAAAAAGAAACGCCCTTGCGATGGCAACATAAATGTCGCAATTTGCGTGTCGCAAACATAGATTCGTAGCATAGACGTCGCAAGGCTTGCGAGGGAAAGAAAACGTCGCAAAGGCCTAGCATAACAGCGTGTCGCAAAGGCCTAGCAAAGCCTGCGACGCCCTTGCGGGAGCTCGACCTGCGACTCCCTTGCAAGGGCGGGGCATGCGACGGCCTTGCGGCAGCTAGGCCTGCGACTCCCTTGCAAGGGCGCTCCTGCGACGGCCTTGCGGGAGCCCGGCCTGCGACTCCCTTGCAAGGGCGCGTCCTGCGACGGCCTTGCGGGAGCCCGGCCTGCGACTCTGTTGCAAGGGCGCGTCCTGCGAGTCCCTTGCGAGAACTTATCCTGCGACGTCTTTGCGACGCCTTTATAATTTATTAAAAATAAAAAAACATATTTTAAATATTTTAAATAATAAATTATAATTAAGAAACGTTTTTTTCAAATTAAAAATATTTTTAAATAAAAAAAATTACAAAAGGTTTTTGATAAATCAGAAAACTTGTGAGCGGTCTAAATTTCCCGACCCGGATCCGGTGTCTTCGTCTGCAGCATTGATTCCGGCAATGCATCAGCTAGCTCTGGATCCTTCTTGGCGAGTATAGACCACAAACGATCATAGGTCGTAATCTTCTTCTTAGCTTTGGCAAGCTCGGTGTTTGTCCGATCCAACTCTTGGGTCTGACGGTCGACAATTCGCCGCAGGTCACTGGTTGTCGCAGATGATTGGGAGAATCCTTCTGGTGAGATACACTGCTCAATCCTGGACCCAAGAGAACCTGTTCCAAATATTCTCCCTTTTTTACGGGGAGCGATCTAATAAAAGAATAACAATATTAAGTTAGTTTAATTTAGCAAAAATATAAGTAAGAAGAAAAATTTAAAATGTAGTTTACCTCAGAGTAGATCTGGTTCTTTTGCGCCGTAGATAATCCCCCGGATGCTGAGCTCTCATCACCGTCTTCTTGAGTCAATTCCTGCAACTTTGCAGTGACGTCGTTGTAAAGCTTCTCAGATTTTTTGTCAACAAATTCTCCGACCTTGTTCCGCTTGGTGATGTACACAGTGCCTAGGATATCAGGGTGCGTGTCCTCCGATTCCTCTTGCTGTGAAATTGTAAATTAAAACAATTATTGTTTAAATAAATGTAAATTATATGTAAAAATATTTACCAGTTTGCGGGCCCGAGCTTTCAAACGATGTTTTGCCCGAGCAATGTTTGTGGAGACCGGTCCCATTAGGGTCAGCTAACCGAGCTGCTCGACAGCTTGCGCTTTTCTTCTGAGACTTAGGATCCTCCCAGTAGCGAATCAAGCCTTCCCAGACTGAATCTTTGAACCACTGTGGCATTGCCTCGTTGCCCTTCTTCTTCCACTTACTCTTCCATCGACCCACCTGATCGTTCATCCATCTACGCAAGACCGCCTCGAACTCTTTCCAGACTAGACCGGTAATAGAAACTTCCCAGTGAAAACGTTGCTACAAAAAAGAATGTAAAATTATAAGAATGAAAGTGTAAAATTCTTATAAACAATAAATTAAAATAATGAAATTTTTTTACCGCAAACGTTCTGAACCATCTGTCGATGATGTGGATAGGAGTTTGGCTAAAATTAGCATGCGGTTCCTGGAAATCCCGTTCAAAGATTTCTCGAACCGCCGTTGGCAAATCTCCGTCGTCATCGAACCTACGTTATTATATTTTTATATATTATAAAATTACGAATAATAAATGGCAAAATTTGTAAAACAAAAATAAAATATATTACCACAAAATCCCCGGTGGACGGTTAGGATGAAGATTATGGAGAAATTTGTGCACCGGATCTGACAGTATGTCCTCGATTGTCATCCCCGCAGTAGCGTCTGGTGTCAGGTACTGTTGCTCACCGGGACCTACATAACCAATATCAGCAACAGGCGAAAACCCCGGGAGAGATCCGAAACTGCCACCAGGGGTCGGTGGAACCGATCTAGAACCCGAGCCAGGAGTCGCCGGAAGGTGCTCACCGACATCCGATAGATATCGCGTGTATGGATTATGAGATCTAGACATCTGGCACGAAAAAAGATTGGAAAAACAAATCAGATAATTAAATTCGTTAATTGTAACACCGTTAACTAAATCCGATAATTATCTAATAAATTTGGAAAAATTCCGAAAATTCCTAAAAATTCCGAAAATTTCCAAAAAATTCCTAAAAATTATCCAAAAATACCTTAAAATTATCTAATAAATTACGAAAAATTCCGAAAATTCCTAAAAATTTCGAAAAATTCTGAAAAATTCCGAAAAATTCCGAAAATTCCGAAAATTCCTAAAAATTCCGAAAAAATTCCGAAAAATTCCGAAAAATTCCAAAAAAAATTCCATAACTAGATCTGACTTATAGGAGCCTAAATCTAAAATTCCATACCTAGATCTAACTAATTACATCCTAGATCTAAAATTTAAAAAATTGATGAAAATAAAAAAATGCTCACATTGAACAGCGAGGAAGAGGGAGAAGGAGGAGGTGGCGAGACCCCTGCGGCAAGATCCGGCGGCGAGCGGCGAGACACCGGCGGAGAGAGAGAGAGAGCGAGAGAGAGAGAGAAAGAGAGAGAAAGAGAGAGAAAGAGAGAGAGAAAGAGAAAGCGCGAAAGAGAGGAAGAGGGGAAAAGGGAAAGAGAGAAAGAGAGGAAGAGAGAAGGAGGGAAAGAGGAGAGACGGGAAGAGAGGACGAGAGGAGGAGGAGTCGGAGGCGTCGGAATCGCCGGAGGAGAAGAAAAAGAGAAGAAGAAAGAGGAAGAATCGGGGAAGAAGAAGTTCCTTTTTTTGTTTTAATTCTCGGGGCCGTCGCAAGAGACTCGCATGTCACGCGATAGCCTTACGACATCCCTAGGGTTTTCATTTCTTGCTACACCCTTGCGACGTTCCGCGTCCGTATGTCGCAAGGGAGTAGCAAATTTGAAATTTAAAAACATGCTACAGCCTTGCGACATCCGGACCCGAGATGTCGTAAGGGAGTAGCAAATTTGAAATTTGAAAACATGCTACAGCCTTGCGACATCCGGACCCGAGATGTCGTAAGGGAGTAGCATGTTTTTCAAATTTTAAATCCTTGCTATGTTAAAAGCGCTTGTGTTAGTATGGAAAGTGGAAATATATACACGTACACTTGTTTCTTGTTATTCAGTAATAATTTTATTCAATTCATTGGATGATTGCTATAAAAGACCATATGTTTAGAACATACGTTATGATTTGCAGTAAATTTGACAGAATCGTGCGATAAAACCATTCTCATTCATAAATTAAGAAATTAAGTTCATAAATTTAACTAGAATTATAAATCAATTAAAATCTAATGTTCTTCTAAGTCAAACAATATCGCAAGTGGCATTCAGTTTAGTGGCATGTAGTAAGTCCACAAAAGTCATGCACATTTACACATTCTCGGATCGAGTCTCCCGCTAGCTAATGATCGTATTATATAAATGGGTTTTATAGATCAACTAAAAAGATAAAACAGAACTACGGTCAAAAACGAAGATGAAAATATCTGTAATTGGGCTTGGGCCTATGGTACATATACTATGAGGTGGATTGGGCTTGGGCCTGCGATCTTAAGCCCGTAAATGACAACTATCAACCAAAAACCCTAGAGCTCTTCAGTTGATTTTCACATATATAAAATGTTTGGTTTTTAAATCTTGACATATATGAGGGCTGAATTTTTATTTTTTTGTTGAAATGTAAAATTTATATATAAAAAAGAGAATTATATACAAGTATGATAGTCAAAGATTATAAAGGTTTCTAGACAGAAAAAATAAAAGCATTAAATCATCTTAATCTCAAACCATTTTTGCACATTTGTTTATATTTCGTGTGGTCATTCATTGGAAGATTGCTATAAAAGTCCATATATTTAAACTTTGTAGTAAAAATGACAGAATCGTGCAATAAATGATTAAATGGATTTGTAGAATTTAACTGAATTTTCTTTTACTTATACTAGTAGTATTAAATAACGAAATACTAGTATCAAATATAATAAATTACCATTTCACAAGATTGGTAATATTCCGAAATCCCATAATCATTCATCAATAAGCAGAATTATGGTATCACACTTGTCCAGTAACATTTTCTTTGTCAATTATCCTATTGGCTTTTAAATCCCGATCCTACTACTTTAATTAAAAGGTTCGATCATTGGTATTTTGAGCATTTGTAAAGTGACTACCTCACTGCACCACATGTCCTCGACAATTGTCTAGTAACTTATACCTCTCAAAAATCTCAAACTTCAAACTCTAAAACTATTATTAAAGAGTTGTGTTATTTTATAGAGTGAAATTCGAGTAGAAAAGACAGACAAATAATCAGATAAATTTTTTCAATCCATTGATATTTTACGTAACCGTCCAATTAAATCTCTAAAAATACCACATAGAAAAAAATTAGGTAGAAAAAACCATATATATTAGGCCTGGGCATTTTACTCGGACCCGAAAAACCGACCCGAAATTTCGGATCCGGGTCCAATTCGAATATAAGCAAAAATAACCATCAGGTCTTGTTATAGAGACCCGCGAATATCGGGTCGGGTCCGGGTACCCGAATATTTCGGGTATTTGGGTACCTAAAATACCCGAATACCCGAAATTATACCTGAGTACATAATTTTTTGGGTACTTTTAGGTATATAATATACTCGATTTTTTTTACTATACTATATCCATACCCGAACCGGGACCGGAACCGAACCGAAATGGTTTCGGTTCTTAAATGGATATAGAAAATGTATACCCGGACCCGAGAGGATCCGAACTGAATAATGTTCAGTTCCAAAACAAGTACCAAAATTTTATACCCGAAATACCCGGACCCGATCGGGTAGTACTCAGAACCGATCCGAATACTCAAATGCCCAGGCCTAATATATATTATATATGACCATTTGACCTAAACATGACCAATTTATTAGTCTTTATAAAATATTTTAAAATGCATATGATGATGTGTATAAAACTATAAATGATTAGCTATTGGAGTGGTTGAGTGTTGATTACAAGTAACTACAATGTGAATAAGTGAATGAGGAAGTAAGTAACTACAATAATGGTTCATTCATTATTTTAGCTACTTTCAATAGTATGATTTATAGTTCTCTTTACAATTCTATAAATGGTCTTAAATGCAAAAAAATGAGATAAGCAAATTTCTTTTAATCACTTCAAATTAGTGACCCACAGAATCTAAAGATTTCTATTTTCTTTAAATTATATAATATTGTTTTAAGTTTGTTCGTAAGTCGTAACATTCCTAACCAAAGACTCATTACCATTAATGTTGAAATTTCAAATCTCTTTTAGTCATATAAAGTTTCTTTAAATTGGATAATCTAGAAATTCTGTCTTTTATCAAATCGGCTTTACATCATTTTCTTACAAAGAATCAGATTTTTTGATAATAAAAAACGATATATCATTTTTTTTTTACTACATCTCCTCAAAAACTAGAGAAACTCATATGAATTCTCTTTTAAAATGAATCAAATTTGTCATAATTTAGACCTTCAATACTAATCTTTTTTAAACTACTAATCGATCGTCGTTTTGGTCACATAAAGTTACATATGTAGCATTCATTACAAAAAAAATGTAAGTGCATGTGATATTCTTGATGTACCTAATTTAATTATTTAAATGTTTTCTCTTTTATGTTACTTCCCTTACGTAACTGTAAACATACAAATCTTAGAATATTATTTATATTTTTAAAGTATTATACTTTATGTGATCTCAAGAAAAGTATATTTTCTTTGCCGTTGATCGGAAGGTAACCTAATTATATTATTTTCTTTTGATTCTTCAGATAAACTACATTATGTTTCAAAATTCGAAAACTTGACTTTTGTAGGTCAATGGTAGGGCTCAATGCTTTCACTTCTTCGTTTTGGCTTCTTCATAAACATTTTATATAAAAAACAATTGTCAAAAAAAAAAAAAATCGACATGACTACTTCCAAAATAAATTTGCTGGTTACTGGCGACCGCGAACAACGACCTCGACCAAAATATGTTCGTTTTGTGGTTGTTGGTTTGACAATCGGTCGCAGTGACCAATCGCCAGCGATCAGCGATTACAATTTCTGATCGCTATTTTATTTAGCGATATGCGGCGACAATAATTTAAAATTACTTATCTACCTTCATCGACTATCAAACTAACAAAAAATAATTTTTTGGTCGTGGTCACTAATTGTTGGCACTAGTTGCGGTCGCCAGCGACCAGCAAACGAACAAAACCTAACACTATCACTTGTAATAAATACAATTTTCTGGATTCGAATTCAAGCTAAAAATCTATTTTAGCAATTTAACTGTTTGACCAAAAACATTCTCTCATTATTTTTTAGTTTTTGGAATTATAAACTCGAGCTTTTTAAAACAAAAACTATATGTCGATTTATGTTGTCTTTCTTCCTTCAGACATTTAATCGTGTGGTTAGAAAATATAAGAGTTTTATAATTTGAATACACGACACGTGAAAATGTAGAATTAGGTTTGTGTGTTGATGTCTCATGGACACATCACGGGTTTTTCCATATTTGATTTATCATATGATCATGCATTAGAAGGCGACAAATTATTATATTTGTAAACATTTGCATGCTTTATTTTTTTTAAAAATAAAACATATATTGACAAAACAAAAAGTCACCTAACGTAAATGAGTTTGTGTAGTTGAACAAAAATATCATTGGTGAGTTTGCTCACCCATTCTCTAACAATCTCAAATCTAAAACCCTAATTACTCATTCCTATTCTCTATTCCACATAAATTACTTTAAGTTATCATAAAAATCTAAATAAAAGTCAACCTGTTAAATGAAAATAAACTATTTAAAGTAGATAAATAAATGCAAATGATTCATATGCTAGTGGTCGGCGGTAAGTCCACTTAATGCATCTCATTTTTACAATCATGGATCGAGTACCCCGCCTACATTATGTAACAATTTAGCTACTGCCCCGGCTAGTTGTGGCCAGATTAATATATCGTTGACAAAAACAAAAACAAAAAAATTTGGACAACTGGTTAACATTCACGTTTATATTATTATTATCAAGAATTTAATTATAGGATTTACTGTTATTAATTTAGATTGGATTTTGTCGAAAAAATAATAATAACTACACCCTAGTTAATTTATCTTCAAAACAAGCAACTAATAGCCAAGAAGGCAACAACATTTCATGCTTACTTTGTGACTTCAACTTTTCCAAAATATATCAAAACTAATATAATTTTTTATAGTTATCTCTTTTTGAGGGTTTGTATTAAATTGTATATAAATGATTCATGAATGTCACATTGAAAAACTGTGGGTCATTTAGAGTCAATAGATTTCTTCTCTCTGTCTCTTAGGTTCCTCAACTAAACGTCTTTAATGCTCTCTATCTCTCTCTATAGGCTTGAAAAATTTACCATTAGACTTTCAAAATCATTTATACATTGAGATCAGATTTATAAAGTCTCCAACCACCTAGCTCTCTCTCTCTCGCAGTAACATTAATGGTGCTCTCATGCTCCACATACCCTAAAGCTCCTCTTCTTCACTCTTTGAGTTTATCAGAAATCTAGAAAGAGAACTCATTGAGAGAAAGATCTAATCCATTCAAAACAGTCTGTCTTTCTTAATTGCTCTCTTTCTATAAATCTTCTTTCTTCTGTTCTTCTGAAATCATTCTCTATTTCTCTCTTTCAACTTCATCTTTAAGGAAAGTTTCTTACTTTCATCAACTTTAGATTTTGTTCTCATGGAGATATCAACAGCTCTAATGATTCTTTCAGCTATTACAGCTTATCTTCTATGGCTTACATTCATATCTCGTTGTCTTAAAGGTCCACGAGTTTGGCCTATTCTGGGTAGTCTTCCTGGTTTAATCGAGAATTGTGAGAGAATGCACGACTGGATCTCCGACAATCTTCGAGCTTGTTCCGGTACTTATCAAACATGTATCTGTGCAATTCCATTTCTAGCTAAGAAACAAGGTCTTGTTACAGTTACTTGTGATCCAAGAAACCTTGAACATATTCTCAAAACTCGTTTTGACAATTACCCTAAAGGTCCTACTTGGCAAGCTGTTTTTCATGATCTTCTCGGTCAAGGAATCTTCAACTCCGATGGTGACACGTGGCTTTTCCAACGTAAAACCGCTGCTTTGGAGTTCACCACAAGGACTCTTCGTCAAGCCATGGCTCGTTGGGTTAATCGAGCTATAAAGCTTAGGTTTTTACCTATTCTCGAAACAGCTCGAGTCAATTCTGAATCAATCGATTTACAGGATTTGCTTCTTCGTCTTACGTTTGATAATATTTGCGGTTTGACTTTCGGGAAAGACCCGAGGACTTGTGCCTCGGGTCTTCCCGTAAATGCCTTCGCGGTGGCTTTTGATAAAGCCACCGAGGCTTCGTTACAAAGGTTTATATTACCGGAGATTCTATGGAAGTTCAAAAGATGGCTTCGTCTTGGTTTAGAAGTTAGCTTAACCAGAAGCTTACTTCAAGTAGATAATTATCTATCAGAGATAATTACGACACGTAAGCAAGATTTGATGACTCAGCATAATGATGGGACCCACCATGACGATCTCTTATCACGGTTCATCAAAAAGAAAGAATCTTACTCCGACGAGATTCTCCAACGCGTCGCGCTTAACTTTATCCTCGCCGGACGTGACACGTCCTCCGTCGCGTTAAGCTGGTTTTTCTGGTTGATTGCGCAAAATCCGATTGTAGAAGATAAAATCCTCCGTGAGATCTGTACGGTTCTGATTGAAACACGTGGCGATGACGTGGCGATTTGGACAGATGAGCCACTTTCGTGTGAAGAGCTTGATCGGTTAATTTATCTTAAAGCGGCGTTATCGGAGACTTTAAGGCTTTATCCATCGGTGCCGGAGGATTCAAAACGTGCTGTGAAAGATGATGTATTACCGGACGGGACTTTTGTACCGGCGGGATCTTCGGTTACGTATTCGATTTATTCAGCTGGGAGGATGAAATCGACTTGGGGAGAAGATTGTTTGGAATTCAAACCGGAGAGATGGATTTCGAAATCGGACGGTGGTAGATTCATCAATCATGATCCGTTTAAATTCGTGGCGTTTAATGCTGGTCCTAGGATCTGTTTAGGTAAGGATCTGGCTTATCTGCAAATGAAATCGATTGCGGCGGCGGTTTTGCTCCGCCATAGTTTGACGGTGGTTGCGGGACATAAGGTTGAACAGAAGATGTCGTTAACACTTTTCATGAAGTATGGACTTCAGGTTAACGTTCACGGACGTGATTTAACGGCGATCGCGGCTGATCTAAGGAAGAAGATAGACTGTAAACCTAACGGCGTTAGGTAGGAAGGGTTGGTGAAAGAATCGCATTGATCATTAAATGTTGAATAGAGGAGTAACACTCGCTTTTGAGCGCGTGTTTGATACGCGGGTTCTTTTGCCAACACACAGCTGGCACGCCAAATGTCGTTCATTGATTGGCTGCTTCATTCGATAGAGGTAATTTTGCAAAGTGCGATTGTTTTTTATTTTTGTTTTTTTTTCATCAGCCTTCGTAATTCAAGACAGTAAATTTCGATTTCATTATTTTGTAATCATCTCTCATTTTGATTCCAATAAATCTTTACTTGAATACTCTTTAAATAATCTTCTCTAGTGTAAATGTAAAAAATTGTCACATCTTAAGGTTGGGCATATCTGTTTTTTGGTTCAGTTCGTTTGGTTCTTAAAATAATAGAATCAATGGATATTTTCTAAAATTTGGTTCGGTTATCCTTGGTTTCAGTTCCAAATGAATACTTGAAATTGGAACCAAAATAAATTTAGTTTTCAATCGGTTCTGATTCCAAATGGTTATTTAGACAAAAACACTTAAAATAACCATTTTGTTTAAAAAAATGTACACAAAACTAAACCGGAACCAAAAAAATTTGTTTGATTCGATTCCGTTTGGTTTCATTCGGTTTTTGGTACCAGTTTTTATGTTCAAATAATCTTAAGAGTAATAAAAATCAATTAATGGATTAGTTCCAGTTCTATTTTCAGTTTTTGGTTACGAACCAAATCAAACCGAGAACCGAAGTTACCTAAATTATAGAACTAATTGGTTAACTTTTGGGAACCGAACCGGAATTAGAACTCAATTTTAGATTGGGTTCCGTTACTCAAGCCCTGTCACAACTTATCCACACAAGGCATTTGCGTGAAATTGAGCTAATCTCATGTTATCATTTTATATGATTAGTGTTTGTTTGGCATGATTATAACGTAATGCATTAAATATGTGTTGGTCCACTAGGTTTAACGATTACATGAAAAATGCTTAGAATGTTCCAATTATAGATTTTGATTGGAGAATGTTCTTGTTTTACATAATAAGAGTCTCCCAATTAAGCAGACAAGAGGTACAATACATACACACGTTTTCACACTGGTCGTAGATTCACAAAAGAGAGCAAATTAAGAACAAAAGCCAGACTTTAAATAGAAGAACTCGAATCAGCTTAGTTTCTGGACTTGAATGGAATGGCTCTGATGACTATAACGTGGTAGAGAGCAGCAAGTGCAGCACCAATGAATGGTCCGACCCAAAAGACCCACTGAAACCAAATGAATAAAGAGATTAGTAATCTGATTATCAAAACTCAAATTGTGGTTGTAAATTTGGTGAGAAGTAATAAAAGTAACTCACATGGTCGTCCCAAGCGCTTTTGTTGTTGAAGATAATTGCAGCTCCAAGACTTCTTGCTGGGTTGATTCCAGTTCCAGTAATGGGGATGGTTGCTAAGTGAACCAAAAACACAGCGAATCCGATTGGGAGTGGTGCAAGAATCTGCAAAATATCAAACCCAATTAAGCATTTTTATCAATCTGGTATGGTTACATAACCCACAGAAGTCACATCTTTGTGTATCAACTTACGGGAACATGAGAGTCACGAGCGTTTCTCTTAGCATCAGTGGCTGAGAAGACGGTGTAAACAAGAACAAAGGTTCCAATAATCTCAGCTCCAAGACCACTTCCTTTAGTGTAGCCAGGAGCTACGGTGTTGGCTCCACCTCCCAAAGCTTGGTATAGCTTTGGTTGGAATCCTTTGACTACACCAGCTCCACAAATGGCTCCTAAGCATTGCATCACCATGTAGTAAACAGCTCGTGTGAGTGAAAGCTTCCTGGCTAAGAACAGACCAAAGGTAACAGCTGGATTGATGTGACCACCTGAGAAGTTACATAACATACACACAAAATCAGATTACTAAACCATTAAGAAATCAAATGATCCACACAGAACAAGCACAAATCAACATCAAACTCTTTCGTTTTCAAATCTAACCTAAATATTAACCTAGCTAACATACAATCTCTCTAGATAACGAAAAATCAGAGGAAATTCGAAATCGGAGACTGAAATTCAGTAGGTAGTGGTTTGATTAACTTACCGGAGATACCAGCGGTGCAGTAGACGAGAGCAAAGATCATACCACCGAAAGCCCAAGCGATTCCTTGGATTCCAACGGAAGCACACATGCTCGAAGATCTCTTAACTCCCATAACAGTCAAAACAGTGATGTAGAGAAACAAAAACGTAGCGATAAACTCAGCAATTCCAGCTCTCCAGAAGGACCATGAAGCTAGTTCTCCGGGCTCAAACAACGGTGCAGGTGGTGGCTCCTTGTAGTCTTTGTCGCTCTGAGCCGATGTTCCGATTGGTTGCCTCTCCGGAAACTTGTTAGCTCCGACTCTAACATCTTCTTCTTTCCCTTCCATCTCCAACTTCTCTCTTCTCTAGAGCTGATTTATAGGTTAAAGGTATCTCTGTGTTGTGAGTGAGTAATGAATTGCAGAGAAGGTGAGAGTGGTAAGCTTTATAGTGACGAAGCTCAATGTTGGAAGATAATGCAAACAAATGGAAATAAAAATTAAATGATGATTAAATAAGTTAATTAGATGGTATTAATTAAGATTATCATCAGCAGCTACTAATAATGATATTTATTGATTAATGATATAATAAAAGTATGTGGACAGAGTTTCAAATACAGCTTTGTAGCTATTTTTATGTAGTCTATTCCAATGTCGTATTCTACTATAATTTTAATAATACGTAGGCAATTATTTTTTTGGAATTTTATTAATGTATTTTTCATGATTTCTTTTTATTTAAAAATGAAAAATCTACTAAAAAGAAATAAAAATAAATTGAATGTGTGGTTGAGATGAACCGCCGGTTTGTTTGGACCGTTTTCAGGATAAACATACAAATTTAATCACAAAAATGTAATCTATAACTAAATTTTTTTGGACTAATCTAATTTTCAAATATCGCATTTAGACAAAAAAAAGACAAATATAAGCAAAACTTCCCTAAATCTTATGAGACAAATATATTTCGATGAATTAGATCTATAAAATTTAATCTAAAATCATATTTCTTTGAGTTCCGTTAACAAAATTTATTGAAATTAAATCTAGATGAAAAAATAGCAAACATAATCATATGATTTATAACCATATTTCTTCAAACATTGTAAAACAAATATAATTCAAGTATAAAAAATAGTAGAAGTATCGTAATCTATATTTTATTTTTCTAAAACTTCTAATAATATTATAAAAAAATAATTTTTGAGATTGAACTCAAATAGAAAAAATAGAAAAGTGTGGCACTCACTCATTTGATGAAAAATTTAGTTATAATTGTATGAATTTTTTATTTTTTTATTTTTACATAGATTGAACAAAAGAAGTTGGTACAAACTAGTAGATAAATGAATTGCATAGACAAAAACTTGTACATTAGAAATAAAAAGTAGATTGCAACTATACATGCAACATATAAGTAATTGAAATAGAATTTAGTGGAAATGTAATATTCGGGTGCAATACAGAATTAGCCAAAAAGGAAAAACAGAGTTTAAGACAAAAGAAAAAAGGACACAACAATTATGGTTGCTTTGTTGTCTTTTTGGTCCTATCCACGTGCTCTTTTCTTCCACTTCTATTTACCATAACTTTCTTTTATTTTCCATTACTTTATGCTATTGTACCAAATTTCTTCATTTAATTCCCACTATTTAACGGTTCATATTGCATTTTCATGTTTTTTTTTTCTTTTACTGTAGATTATACCGGACTACAATTAGTCGGTACAATAGACAAATTTCTATATAATATAAGTAGCAGAAAGACTCGATTCTTGGTTATACAAATAAACTGCTTTAAGTAGATTTACCATCAATCACTAGACTAAGAACTCTCATATTCTCGTTTTGTTATTTTTTTCTTTTACGGTAGACTATACCGGACTATAATTAGTCGGCACAGTAAATAAATTTCTATATAATATAAGCAGCAGAAAGACTTAATCCTTGGTTATACAAATAAACTGCTTTAAATAAGAATACTATCAATCACTAAAGTAAGAGCTATTTGTTATTCTCATGTTCTCGTTTTGTTGTTGTTTTTTATATAATTGATGAGTTTTCCAATTTGATGGGATAAATTGAAGCTATTTTCACAAAATAATATAGTCTACATATAAATTCTTATTTCTGAATATTTAAAATAAATTGAAAACATAGGTTAATATCCGTGTAAAAAAAAAAATATAATTTACTTTTGTATAATATCTAATTTACAAATTTTTTAAATCTTATTTTGTTAGTAATTTTTTTGGGTATAATTTTATGCCGTATATACAAATCTGGAAAGTTGGTCATAACACATTATCAATCAGGATTATTACTTTTGCTAATTTTAATAATTTTTATGGTTTTTTTAAGCCATAGCTTTTTACTTTTTTATAAGAGGAAAAAACAAAGTGGAAGGTCGTAATTTGTTTGGACTTTGGTAGAAGAATAAAGAATTTGACAATTACAAGCCGTCCAATCCATGGATAAGAAGACACGTGGCATTATCTTACGTATACAAAAACCGACCAAACCACCCAAAAACTTGTCACATCAAGCCAAATATTAATCATTTTTTATTTTTATTTTTATTTTTGTTTTTATTTTTATTTTTGTTTTTATTTTTGTTTTTCTGGATGTAATAATTGCATGCCCACTCCCAATATTCCCGTTGCGTGATTGTCCCTACATCTTGAATTTTTTTTTGTCAATATTGGACCACAAATGATCGGCCTATTAGCCAAATTCTTGCAAATGTAAGTAGAGGAACTCGCTCCTAGGATGTGCAAGTGCACATGCCTTTTATGAACTTACCACCTGCAACTAGGGTAAATGTCACTTGTTTATAACGTTTTTTTGTTCTTCCACTAAATATTTTTTTAATAACGACATTAAATATGATCAATTAGCAACAAAAGTTATCGTCAACAATTTCTTACTATGGTTTTTAAAGAAAAATTTCATGTAGGATCTGTGAGCTGATTTGAGTTCCCTAAAGTTTGAATTCAAATTTCATTCAATAAAAGTACTGTAAAAACAAAAATTCTAAAAGAAAAAAAAATCATCTTTATAGTATTGGGCTACTTATTGGGCTATATAAAACCAATACTTCTAGTTGGGCTCTCCTAGTAAAATCCTTAGGGTTGGTTATAAAAAAACTCTGACCCTTTTTTTTTTATGGTGGGCCACTTATTGGGCTATATAAAGCCAACACTTCTAATTGGGCTGATATATTAGTCCGGCCTTTTAATGAGAAACACAAATTCTTCTAGTAAAATAAAACATGAACATTCATGTTTATTGGGCTATATAACGATGCCGTTTTCTTTTTTACTATCAGAAGCCATTAGCCAATAGGATTGCGACACCTGGATATAAAGTCCTCTCATTTTCTTGTTTTTCTCTTTTTTTTTTTTTTGAAAATAAAATAAATCCTAATTATAATCTGCACATCGCTTGGCCGTCGCTGCCACCGGCTCGCCGTCGCTGTCCATTGCCGGATTCGCATCCCTCCGCCGCAAGTTTACCTCCATTTCACAGGTTTTGTTGTAAGGTACGACGCTCTTATTCGCGTAATTGACTCTCCTTGTTCTGGTTCTTAAGAGCTTCTCGGTGGTTGCGTGTTTGTATCTCCCACCGTGTGTTTGCCTGTTTGATATTGTTTATCGGATAATACCAATATTTGAATCTCCGGAGCGGTATACAGCTATTTCCACTCTGTTTTTTCATTCTTTTAGCTGCCTCATTGGATCAAATTTAGATACCTTTTGTTTCACTTTCTGGATTTGCAGCTCCACGTTTCAATTTGTTTAGGGTTATAATTTGATCTCTTGATTTGCAACTCCATTTTAAATGTTCAATTTTGCTTGTTTGCTCGTCCGAAACAGTTAAAATTTTGCTTTTTAGAATTACAGGGAAATGATTTCTGCCAAAATGTGATTTTGCTCAACCAATCCTTTGAATTGAGAATGCATATTACAAGTTCATTATCTTTTATTTTTGCTGGAGTGGTTAGTCTATATTCTTATATATTTTTACCTTTTTTTTTACTAGTTTGGTGGATGGAGTTGTTAATTGTTGCTTGAGATTGCGATCTGACCTCCAATGCTCACCGACCTAGAAACCTTTAGACTTTGGGTTTTATCTGGGTGGAGCTTTTGTCCTCGAAAGTTTTAGATTTTAAGGAAAACAAAGACTTTGTATTGGAGTAAGTTGTGTCCTACCAATTGGAGCTAAAAGTGTAAGAATAATTATACTAACAGAAGATTGGGTCATCAAAATCTATCATCAATATCAGAAGGTGATTTGGCCGTCATGAAATCAGAGGTTAGATTTCACTCGTTTCCTTTTGTTACACTACCTTAGTCAGCTAATTCATCTCTGATGGTAAAGAACCAATAATTCATATTTGGCTCAAGTAAAGTAGCATTTTTTAAGGTTGTTAGATGTTGTAACATTCTCAGTGTTAATATAGTTTTGAAAAACGAGTTCAATATCCTGAAAATCTATTTTTTTACTTTAGTATTTGACTCGTGATTAACCTTATTCTCACCAGACGATGAAGCCCTACATCTGGCTTCAAACTGCTGATGGTTCAATCCAGCAAGTGGAACAAGAGGTTGCAATGTTCTGTCCCATGATATGTCAAGAAGTAATACAGAAGGGTGTTGGATCTTCTAGAAATCATGCAATATCGCTTCCGCAGCGAGTTAATCCAGCTATGTTCAGCTTGATTATAGATTACTGCAGATTTCATCAACTGCCTGGACGCTCAAATAAGGTTTCTATGACGCCTTTTAATTTTGGAATAAATATTTCTATATCCATGCCCCATCTGGCCCTTTTCAATACGTCTATATTCCACTCTTTAGGAACGAAAAAGTTATGATGAGAAATTTATCCGAATGGACACAAAGAGGCTCTGTGAGTTGACCTCAGCCGCTGACAGTTTGCAGCTGAAGCCTTTGGTTGATCTTACTAGTCGTGCACTTGCACGAATCATTGAAGGGAAAACCCCTGAGGAGATACGAGAGATTTTTCATTTGCCTGACGACCTTACTGAGGTATGAGCTGCTCAAGAGCTTTTCTTTTTCAGGAGTGTCATTTCCATCTGCTTGTCTTTTTAAAAATGTTTGTTTAATAATATATCTAGGAGGAGAAATTAGAGCCTTTGAAGAACACAATGGATGATCCACGAATCCGACTTCTGAATAGATTGTATGCAAAGAAAAGAAAGGAGCTGAAAGAAAAGGAGAGATTGAAGGTCTGTTTAGCAGTTTCTGTTGCACATGTTAGTATATAATATTTGTAGCTTTATGAATGAAATTAGGTGTAATTTGGTCTGTGAAATTGAACTATTTAACTAAATATGAAATTGGGTTTTCCATGTCGTAGAATGTTGAGGTTGAAGACCATGTGGATGAACGTTCTGTAGATGACCTGTTATCATTTATAAATGGCAGAGGTATTTTCCTTTCTTACTCGTAGGTTTCTTAATTTATAATATCATTTTGTTTTGTTCTGTTTCTTCTTTGGCTGATTTGAGTTATTTATTTAACATTGAACCTCTACACTTCAGCTCATGTTTGGACTTGGTTGTTTTGATTTAATGATTATTTTGGTGATTGACGATATTTTTTTGCTTAATGCCTGAGATAAAATTCTCAGTTGTCTAGTACTGTTTTCTCTTTGGGCCACATATCTGCCATTCTCATGCCAAGAGACTTCTTGCATATGTGTATATCGATGAACATTTAATTTGATCATGGTTGATATCTTTGGTGTCCCTGTTTTGGTGTGTGAATTTTATGTTTATGTTGCCTCTTAGTCCTCTCCTTTCTTTATTCTAGTTCCTTTTGAAGGCCTCATT
>JAKUCM010001232.1:0-52496 GCA_023374145.1 Lepidium sativum | reverse complement strand
AATTCTGCTTCTTTCTCGGAGAAAGTAAAGCGGTGCCGTAAAGAGATATCACATTGGAGAAAGGAGAATGTCCAATTGGGACAGCAGAGAATCACTGATTTAAGACGATTGGTAGATGAATGTGATACTGCTGCTTTACCGAATCCTACGGGGTTGGAAGCGGCTACTTTAAGGTTAAAGGAGGCATATATGCAAAAGGAGATTTATTGGAAACAGAAAAGTCAAAATCAATGGCTCCAGGAGGGAGATGAGAATACCAAATTTTTCCATGCTAAGGTCAAACAACGACGAGTGCGAAATCGGATAACAGGATTGCTAGCTAGGGATGGATCATGGGTAGCCAAAGAGGCCGATATAGTTCACGAGGCATCATATTACTTTAGTAGTCTTTTCTCTACTGTTAGGGTCCCGCAGGCCCCACTAGAGGATTTGGAGAACAAAATTACGGTACTAGATAATCAAATCTTGATGCATCCGGTCGATGAGTTTGAGGTCAAGAATGCTCTATTTTTAATGAGCCCCGATAAAGCACAGGGACCGGATGGTTTGACGGTGCAGTTTTATCAGTTTGCCTGGGAGGTCGTTAAGGCCGATTTGGTAAATTTAATTAACAGGTTTCTAGAGCAGGTTTTTTTTCGAAAAAAGCTTAAATAAGACTAACATTTGTCTTATTCCAAAGATGGCCCGACCAACTAGTATGACGGAGTTCAGACCAATATGTTTATGTAATATTAGCTATAAGATTATCTCTAAAATCTTATGTTTGCAACTGAAACGAGTCCTACGTAAGTTGATATCGGAGACGCAATCGGTGTTTGTTGCTGGGCGTCTAATTTCGGATAATATTTTGATTGCTCAGGAGATGGTTCATGCCCTAAGAACCAATAGTTCAGTTAGGGAAAATTTCATGGCTATAAAAAATGATATAACCAAAGCGTATGATAGAGTGGAATTAAATTTCATACAATCTTTATTAATTCGATTTGGATTTTGTGAGCAACGGGTTCGGTGCGTTATGTGGTGTATTACAAGTGTCGAGTATTCAATAATAATAAATGGGACGCCAGGGGGACGAATTATGCCACAACGGGGGTTACGACAAGGGGATCCTCTGTCGCCTTATTTGTTCATCTTGTGTACAGAAGTACTTATAGCTAAAATAAATAAAGCGGTAGCTGAGAGTTCTCTTACATGTATTAGGATAGCACGGGATAGTCCGTCAGTGTCACATATATTATTTGCCGATGATATGTTATTCTTTTGTAAAGCTAACATAACGGAGGCAACAAAAATATTAAATATTCTCAAGGAGTATGAACTAGTCTCGGGTCAGAAGATAAATTTTGATAAGTCCTCGATCCAATTTGGGAGCAGTGTCGACCATGCATCTATTGATGCTGTTCGGACCATAGTAGGTATCCAGAAAAAGGGAGGTCTAGGGTTGTACCTTGGACTTCCTAAGAGTATTAGTGGCTCAAAGGTGGAAATTTTTTCTTACGTGGCAGAACGATTGGAAGCCCGGGTAGCCAATTGGAAAACTCAATTTTTATCGCGTGCTGGCAAGGAGATTTTGATTAAATCTATCCTTACCGTGTTACCAACATATGCCATGAGTTGTTACAGACTTTCTAAAGAGGTTTTACGTAGAGTCCAGTCGGCCATTATTCGGTTTTGGTTGGCAAACTTGCCTACATCCGGAGGGATTCACTGGGATCTATGTCGTCCAAAGTCAAAAGGAGGATTAGGTTTTCGTATGTTAGAATATTTCAATATGGCGCTCTTGGCTAAGCAGTTCTGGCGATTAATTGAGTGCCCAAAATCGTTATTGGCTAGAGTATTAAAAGGTAAGTACTATAAGAACAAGAGTATATTAGACGTACAAGTACAAGTGGGTTCGTCCTTTGGATGGCGTAGTATTGTTTCAAGTAAAGCTTTACTCACTAAAGGCCTTATTCGTCGAATTGGCGATGGTAGGGAAACTAGAGTGTGGCAGGATGCCTGGATCCCGGATACCTATCCGCGGCCAGTGCTATGTTCGGAGGTACATATTTTTCCGGATATCACGGTCGATCTGTTTATTGACCATCGAACGGGACATTGGAAAGAAAGGTTGGTCCGCCAGTACTTTGATCCCCGGGATGTTCAACTAATTTTGGCCATGCGAATTTCGAAGGCCCAACGTGTAGATAAGTGGGAGTGGTACTTTACCAAGACAGGACGATACTCGGTTAAGTCGGGTTACTCACTTAGTGGCGAGGAGTCAAGGGAGGATCACCCACAGAGTGGGTCGTCCCTAGATACGTTATATTAGAAAACTTGGAAAATAAAATGCCCTAATAAAATCAAGCACTTTATTTGGAAGATGATGACTGGTAGTATTGCGGTTTTGCAAAATTTGTCCAGACGTTGTTTGGGAGGGGATTCTCAGTGTCCGAGATGTGGGGCCGAGCAGGAATCGATAATACATGTGATTTTTGAGTGTCCTCCAGCACGTCAAGTTTGGGCGTTATCTCCAATCCCTTCAGCGTCGGGATGGTTTCCGAGGGATTCTACTTGGTATAATATGGACTATCTGATGTCGAGACTTCCTCCGCAGCTAGAAGGGGGAGCTTTTCCTTGGATAATGTGGCAAATCTGGAAAGCACGAAATGCTTTTTGCTTTTCGAACATTGACATGGACCCTAGAGTAGTGCTTCAGAGAGCACTCTTGGATTACAAAGAGTGGTCTAGGGCCCGTACTAGGACTGAGGTTCCATGCGTCTTCCCGAAGTCTAAGTCCGACTTTAGTAAGTTAGCAGTGATTTTCCCTTCCACAGCTAATCAGTCGTTCACCGGATACAAATGTTATGTGGAAAGCCACAAATTCCTATTTGGGATTTGGTTGGATAGCCTTTCCAGATTCAGTGGACGGATTATTGACGAGATCAGAGAGAGGACACCGGTGTCTTTCGCCGCTTCATGCAGAGTTGGAAGCGCTTATACATGCGATGGAGGCGCTAGTGGAGAGGAGGATTGTGGAGGTCGAGATATCTACAGATTGCGAGACGGCGTGGTAGGTTTTTCAGAACCAAGAGGAATGGCCGGCGTTCGAGACATATCAGGAGGAGTATAATCGACTGCAATCGCTTTTCATAGGATGCGCCTTAGCAGTAATCCCGCGTTCGTTGAAGTTCTGGGTCGAATCTGACGATGGTAGGACGAGTGTTCTAGTTTTTTTTCTTGCTATTTATGCTGTTGACAAAAAAAAGATTTATTAAGGATTATGATAAGTATAAAAAATTGTATTAAATCAAAAAAAAATTTTTTAACTAGTGTTTAGATAATTTTAAAATTTATATTCTTGAAGAAAAAAAATCAAGTCAAAAATCAAAAAAATTAAATTAAATTACTAATTTACTTTATATAAATTTAAAATTTGAATTTTGTATGTATTTATTTACTTATCCGTATAATAAAAAATATAAAATTGTTTAAATATAAAAGTAAATTAAATTTTAATATTATAGACAATTTTGTACTCAACTAAACATGTTCTTGGCATGTAACTTTTTTAATAAAAATCATTCCTCTAATAATATATAAATGATTTTTGAATGATTTAGAAACTAAAAGATAATTATAATTTTTTTAAAAACTTAAATAGGAAAAATTAAATTGAAAACGAATTAAATTTCATAAAAATTTAAAATAGTATTGAACAAATATAAATTTTTTTTTTGTCAATGGCAAATTATATTGGGCCACAACTGGCTGGACCAATAGCCAAATTCCTACATAATGTAGTCATGAGGACTTGATCTCGAGTTATGCAAATACGCTGCCTTAAGTAGACTTACCGCGTGCCACTAGGGTAGATGCCATTTGCAACTAGAATAAATATTTACATCTGTTTTTTGGATAAATTTTAAAACTTAAATTATAATTCTTTTAAAAAATTTTAAATAAAAAATTAAATTGAAAACAAACCTTTTTTTAGATAAATATAAATTTTTATATCAAGAGCAACTTTGTAATCAATAAGGTTGAAGCTAAATGTGATGTTGACACTTGAACGTTTTGATAAAAATGACTTCCTTTCGGGGGACCGTTCGGTTATCCGTTCTGTTATTTCAAATTTTTGATTTTTCGGTTGCAAGGTTTAAAGTCCATTCGGTTATTATAAAAGTTTGATAAAAAACTATCATTTACGTTGTTAGGATTGTTAATGTTATGTAAAGGCAATAGATTGAGATATAAGCACCAAGAACGAAAAATGATGTTTCGAGTCAAAAAGAAAACTCTTTTCTGAGAGTTTCAGCAATGCCTAAACAGATGATTTGAATGGAAACTAAACAACAACATTTCGATTTCAAAAGGGTACAACAAAACCGCAAGCCATGTATGTAAACTTCTTACTCGAAGAGACTGAAACCCATGTCCTGCAAATCAAACACAAAAACACATAATATAAGCATTTCACATTCTTTAAGCAATAATGTTCTGAACTAATTTGATAGAAAGAAAGTAAACATACATCGTCAGATTCTTCCTTCTCTTCTTTCTTTTCTTCCTTCTTTGACTCAGCTGCAGGGGCACCACCACCTCCACCTCCACCGGCGGATGGAGCAGAAGCAACGGCACCACCACCACCACCTGATGGTACTGAAGCTAGCTTCTCCATTCCAACAGCAATTAGCTCTGTTATGTCTTTTCCTTTCACTTCCTTCAACAGAAGCTCAATCTGAGCATCCTCTATCTCAGCACCAACTGCAATATCAAAGAAGACAAAATACCTTACTCAATCACTAGGTCACACTGTTCATTTTAAAGTAGTACTACAAGTTTCTAACAAAAATAAACGATTTTTCTAATGTCACCAACAAATTCTCAAGATACATAAAGATGAAAAGGCATCAATTTTCACTTCATACGGATTCTCATATATATCAATAGCCATTCTTAATAACCTCAACCTCAACATCGAATTTTCCATTCACTCTTACAATGTAAAATCTATATGATCTTCGTTCTAAGACTTTGAAATTTTGGCCAAGGAAAAGGAGCAAGAACGAACCAGATCCAAGTATTTCCTTGATATCACCATTGGTTGGGGTAGTTTTCCCACTCAAAACGGCGAGCAAAAATGCGGCGACAACCTTCATTTTCTGGAACACAAATAAAAATCTCGATAGATTAAAAATCAAGATAATTGAATAGAGTATGAGAGGACTGAGAACGAGATTTGGATCAGAGAGAAGCTTACTGTGGAAGATGATGGATATCGCGGACGGCGAACGAAACTAGGGTTTTGCAGACAGAGATTAAGAAGACGTACACATACAAAATGGAAAGAATATCATTTATATATTACCGGGACAGAGACATTGGGCCTATTTCATATTGAAGCCCAAATTTATATGGGCTTTATAGCCCTAGTCTTATGACTGTGCAGCTTCTTCACCAATTTATATATATATGCCATAGACTCGTGCATCACAAATGGCATACGCACGGCCATTTGGAATTGAGAGTTATTTTTATTAACTATTGGAACATTTGTTGACATGTTTAGGAAAATATTAAGTTGTTTAGTTATATTTAAGGGTGATTACTAGAGTTGATACGCACCGTTTAATCTATTTTATTATGGACTGTGTTTAATTGTGACTTCTTACTGGTTGATCCGCTATAATTTATAGATTCTAAAGTAATAACTCTAATCCGCCTTTAATAGGTTAACCCACATATTCGATGTTTTTGTGTAATTAAGTAATAAAAAACATAAAATTGAATGTTTATAAATTAAAAATTATATATATAAAAGCAGGGTTGTCTCTTCTGGTATCGACAACTCAGCATGACACCTCATCTAAAAAAGACCAATCAAATTGCTTGATCAATCCAACTCATCACATGCTTCCACTTCTTCAATCTCAAACCTTTTGCTTTCAACAATCGTGACTCTTCTGTTTTTTTTTTTTTTTTAAGATAAAAGGTAATAACTCTTATGTTTCTCCTACGATAAAGTTCAGTTCTCTCACAAAATGGAGACTGGTGACAGTGTCACCATGAAAATTGTCGATTGAAGCCCCAACCTTAAGTGTATCAAAGTTGAAAAGTTTCTATTTTTTACTCTTTTAACTTCTCTCTTTTCGATTTGATTGTGGTTTTGAAGGAACAAATGTCAAATACAAATGCATATTCATCATTCATATTAGTTTCCACATCATCTTCTTCTTCTCCCTCTTCTCTTCTAAAAGTGAAACCTTATTTTAATATATTTAGAAGGATAAAGAATGAAGGAGAACCCCTAGCATTCTCATCAAATTATGACGAAAGAAAATCCTCTTTGATGGAAAATTAATTAGAGCTTATCTTTTGGTTCTATAGATCGTGTGCTGTAAAAGGGTCAAGAAGGTGTACACGGTTCGACGACATCTGAAACAAGGAAACATCATGTTCACTCTCACATGTTTGAAAACAAGAAGACGACATCTGGAATAAGAAGATGACAGTTCTATCCTTCTTACGGAAGTTCCTAATCCTATAAACACTTCTCCGACCAAATTTTGGAAATTTCTACGTAAGATAACTTTTCTCTTCAAAAATTGGTTCATGTGGGTTGTGAGATAATTACTTATCTTAAAATCTCTTTTTATCTAATTAAATCAAACCATATTTCTTTTCCGTGAAGTTTAGTGATCTCTATTGTTCCCTAGGTTTCTACAAAGTGCATGGGCCTTCATATATGTGAAGAGACTGCAGGGGGAGCAAGTTTTGACTTCTTTGATGATCAATGACACAAATTTAGATTAAGCACAAAATATATCGTTATATAGTGTTGGTGGATATTGATATTAGTTTGGAATCATTTTGCATTCTCTTACTTAAAAAAAAAACTTGTCCTCTATTTGAAGTTTATGGAAACTCATATGTACTCGGTGGAAAACAAGTTAAAACTTGCTCAATCCGATATGCAATGTAAGTGATGTTAAAGGAGTTGGCAAAGAGAATGCCTGAATTTATTTGTTCTTGTAGGTGTTTTTTCCTCTACAAATCACTTAAAGCTTTTACCTTGTGTGATAGTGTGCTTATGGATTCTTGGTTCTTGGAGGTAGGTAGTGTTGCTAGAGTTAAAAGAGATAGAAAAAGTATAAACTGAAATTGCATGATAATATTAAAGCTGAGAAAGAAAATATCAATGATTTTTGCTCACCTACCTCTTATATCATATTTTTTTTATCATAAAGTATTATATTTATATTTTACCTGTTCTTATTGGAGTATATCAAGTAAAGGTAATCTCCAATCATTGTGTGTTTTAGAGATGGAATTACTAATTAGATATGTGAAAGACTTCCATTTTTGTTGTTAATTGACTTTTAGATGGAGGAACTGAGGAAGTTTTTGATTAGGACCATTGCTAGAGAAACTATTATGTTGCGATTTTGAGATATCTAAGAGGTAGAAATTGGCATATTAAGAAAGCTACTAATATGCTTAAAGAAATTTTGAAATCGTAACTTCAATACATGCCTGAAGAAATTTGTTGAGTATTTATTTGAACTAATAAACATACTTTGTTATGATACTGTTGAAAATATGACCAATTTTTTGTTGTTGTTTATAGGGAAGAAGCTAATGAAGCAAAGACATGAAAGATATGATAAAATATGATCGAATTGTGTTGTAAACTCGAACGACATGTTTTTATTATGAACCACTAGATGTAAATCAGCACACTTATTGTTCTCTTTTGAAGTAAAAAAAAAGCGTATAGTTCGGAAGTAAGGTCTCTAATAAGAAATTGGTTCAATGGAGTATTGTAGTGGTAACAATATCAATGTTACTTTTATCTACTCTTTTCCAATGGTAAAAATATTTTCTACTCACTATTAACCAAAAATTATTAATAAAATATTCCCGTAGCGTAGCGCGGGTATAAATCTAGTTATTATGTAATAAGTAAGTTTTGTCGAATCAAAACTACAAATAAAGTTTGAAAAATAAGCAAACACAAATAATTAGGTAAATATTTAAACTGAAAATTAATTTAATCAAACAACATCTCTAATTTATTAAAAAACATCAAGAAAAAGGTTTTTAAGAAACTTTGACAATAAAATAATTTAAAAATAAAAATAGAAAACATGTACATAAAGATAAATAATAGATCATATAACGTAACTAAATATTTTGAAACTTAAAATAAAATAAAAAAAGATTTAATGATTAATAGACCATTAAAATTACATATTGTTCTAGTCTACTGTTTACCCCATTGTCCGTGCAGGTTTATCGTGTAAAATTCGGTAGACCATAGTGGGTCGACTCGCAATGTCTGCTTTTTTGGACTAATAAATCTTGAACCTTAACCCACTCCATAATAGCTCTCAATCCTAATTGACACCTCTAGTTGTAACTAAAGTAGTTTAGTAATTTATTACACAACTAGCTAGAACTCGTATCCGCTTTTTGCTCGTTTATGGTGTTGTCTTCTTGGTGTGATATTTGACTCTGTTGTGTGGAGTGTTTAAGTAGGATATGACACTAAGGTTTAGATCCAACTTTTGTGATTTTAGAGGGAAGATGGGTAAGGATCCTTATTAAATTAGTTGCAAAGAGAATACATTAAGAGTATAATGCCGAGTTGACTATATTGCTTGTGTGCAAGTTGTGAAATCGTGGTCTCTTTGTGGAAACATTTGACCCTATTTATGGGATATAAGATCATTTAAAAATAATTGAAAATAGGAAATGTTACACTTTCAGTTTAGATTTGGTGTTATCTTGAACATCCTCACAAGATTTCCAGAAATATTCCAAATCGGATTAGGAGTATTCCCTTTTTCCTCTTCTATGAGATGACAGCTAAGTTCACTTATTCTCCAGATATGATGGTGATGTGATCATGAAAACACTTGTATCCAGGGAGTTCGCGCCCGAAGATATTGTACCCAGGGAACTCACGCCCGAAGAACTTGCATCCGAGAAGCTTGCGCCCAAGAAGCTTGCACGCAACATTACCTCTGGCCCCAGCATCTTGCACCCGAGGAGTTTGCACCCGAAGAGGTTCTTGGAGATACTCCCTACTTGGAAATTCCCTCCAGACCAATGACCAGATCGCATACCAAAATGTTCAACAAAAGTCTCCGTCTACTCCCTAGACAAATTGAAAGCAGCCTTGAGCCAAACACTTACCCAAATTCATTGGTTGTGGTTCAAGTGGCTAAGGGTTGGCAAAGAGAGGTGACGCGAACATGTACTCTTTTCCCTCCTTGGATTTTTTCCCTTTGGGTTTTATCCAGGACGATTTTTAATGAGGCATACACGCTCAGTTTTACCTTTATCCTCTTTGTCCGACATTACTACTTTTCATGCGTATGTACTTTATTTCACTTTATCGGCGCACATGTTTGCTTTTCAAACTTTATGCATGTGTGATTACTTTTTGCACATGTGCTTACTTTTCATTTAATTCTCTCAAAAACTGTGTAATGGAATGTGAAGGGGTATGTCCTTCACACTCCTTCTTCTATTTAAGGATTTCGATCCTTCATAAGAAATCATCAAACATTTTATCCAAAACCCTCTCTTATACTCGTTTGATCCGAGAAGTGTGTAACATCTCCTTAACTCTTTCTCTTCTTAGTGTGTCATATCTAAGCCGAGTTTGAACATTGTTGTCAAGGAGCCTTCCATCACTCCTCGAAGTACACTTCAATCCATTATCCCCAACTCCATCTCTATCTTGTTCATATCATCTCGTCTTAATCCGCTGCATCCGACTTCATCATTCCGTCAATCCCCCCGAACGTGTGACGTTGTGTGTTTTCGGTAAACAAATCCTACCTAGGACCATATCGAGTGGTATAAGAGCCACTTTGTCATCATGTTTTATCAATTCAAATTATCATCTACTCTTTTCATTAAATCCGTTCATCTTCGATTTTTTTTTCAAAACTACAACATTCCAGAACACGAATCTGTTTTAAAACTTTATCATAAATCGAGTGTTTGCACAAAAATTGTGAAATCAACTGATTCTGAAACTAATTCGAGTCTAGTTATTTTTAAAATTAAATCTGGAATTTTTGAACAAGTTTTACTATTTAATCACAATTGATTAGCTTTCCATGTCAAAGTTGGTTATTCACCTTCTTCCCTAGATCTGTTTCTTCATCTTCAAAGAACTACTTACTTGTAAGTCTTTGTGTCTTTTCAGGTACCATGGTGAGCTCGGAAGAGGAAACGTCGTCAGTTGCAAGCGCGACCAAGGAGCAGAGGATGATTGCTTATATTACCAAATCTATGACCGAAATCCTTAAGGAGCAACTCGCAGCATTAAATCTAAACCCTCTAGCTGCAATGACCAATCTCCCTAACCCACCTATGGCCCCACAATTGGATGATCGTAGAACCGAGAGGTCAGACAGAGTATACTATAGCAATGCTACGTCTCGTAACAATCGACGAAGACAAATAAGAGATCGACATCAACGACGTGAATATTCTAAAGCCAAAACAACGAAGTTTCATGGAATGAACAATCCCAAATTTTACCTAGAGTGGGAGAAAAAGGTCGAGATTCTTTTCAACTATGGCGATGTTCTTGCAGAAGACCAAGTTAGGAATGTGGTGACTGAGTTTAGCGACTACGCATTACATTGGTGGGATCAACTTGTAACCACATGGTTACGAAATCAAGAAGAACCAATCAAGATTTGGAATCAACTCAAAGCTTTGATGAGGAAACGATTTATGCCAAGCTACTACCAACGAGAGTCATCAACGACTAAGGACTTTGGTCCAATGATCTAGTTCGGTGGAAGACTATTACCAAGAGTTGGAGAGTTTGTTAATAAGGGCTAATGTGCATGAAGAAGGAGAAGCACTTATATCTCGATTCATTGGAGGACTCAACCGTAGCATTCAAGATCATTTGGAGTTACAACATTTTTTGGAAATCGAAGAAGTGTTACATTTGGCTGTAAGGCTCGAACATCAACTCAAGGGGAACAACCATCCCCGGACCAGCTACAACAATTCCCGAGGCCATTCTGTCCCGAATAAGCCAAGTTACCCAAAGGAAGTGAAAAGTGAGTTCCAATGGGATCCCAAGCCTCCCGCTAAGCCAAACCACCAAAACTGACTATAAAGGAAAGGCCAAAGAAACCACTCGAACAAGAGATGTTTGACGTTTCCGACGCCAAAGTATTGGACATTATGCTTCAGAACACTCTAATAAGAGGGTAATGATTTTTTGTGACAATGAGGAAATTGAGTCCGAAGATGATGTGTCCGAAAGCGAATCCTTAGATTACGGAATCGAGAACCCTCCCCGAGGAAAACTACTAGTAACAAGAAGAACCCTAAGCGTCATGGGTAAACCCGAAAAGCAAATCCAGCAGGAAAATCTGTTCCATACAAGGTGCGTAATTAATGATAAAATTTGTAGCTTGATTACTGATGGAGGAAGTTGTACCAATGCTACAAGCCAAACGATGGTTGAAAAGCTCAGTCTGAAAATTCTTGCACATCCGCGGCCCTACTCACTCAATTGGCTCAATGAGACCGGTGAAATACAAGTCAAGAAACAAGTCAAGGTGGCGTTCTAAATTGGTAAGTACAAAGATGAACTCCCCTTAGATGTCTTACCTATGGATGCAAGTCACATATTACTTGGTCGACCTTGGCAATTCGATCGGAGAGTTCTCCATAATGGCTATACCAATGAATACATCTTTGAGCATCTTGGCCTAAAAACCATCCTTCTTCCAGTGACACCTCAAGAAGTGTACCAAGATCAACTAAGCATGAAGAAGAGTCAAATCCAAACAAATAACCCGGCCGAAATCCAAGCCAAGAAAAAGGAGAAGAAAAATTGTAGTCTTCCCTTTATTTTTAAAGAAGCTTTATCTTGTGTAACTAATCCCGAACCGGTTTTGCCGAGTAGAATCAAATTGGTATTGCAGGAATTTGAGGATGTCTTTCCCGAAGATAATCCGGTGGGATTACCTCTGATTCGCGGTATCGAACATGCAATTGACTTTGATAGGAAGCCACTCTTCCCAATCGACTAGCCTATCAAACCAACATGGTGGAGACAAAGGAGCTGGAAAACCAAGTCAATGAACTAATGGCCAAAGGACATATCTCCAAAAGCCTAAGCCCCTTATGCCATTCTGGTCGTGCTTGTTCCCAAAAAGATGAAAAGTGGCGCATGTGCATTGATTGTCGGGCAATCAACAACATAACGATTATGTATGACCTCCATTTCCCTAAACCTGATGATATGTTAGATGAATTACATGGGCCTAGTATATTCTCTAAAATAGATATTAAAAGTGGTTATCACCAAATCCGAATGAAGGAAGGTGATGAGTGGAAAACCGCTTTTAAAACTAAACAATGGTTATATGAGTGGTTAGTCATGCCTTTTGGATTAACCAATGCACCTTGTACCTTCACGCGTTTAATGAATCATATTCTTAGGTAGCATATAGGTGTCTTTGTGGTTGTTTACTTTGACGATATCTTGATCTACAACAAAACCCTTAAAGAGAATATCATACATCTTAAAACGATTTTAGAATTACTTCGAAAGGAGAAACTTTATCAGATGGTCTCACCGACAAGGATATTTCATAACTATCCCCCCTGACTCAAAAATTGTGACAGGATTTTGGAGGTGGACAAATGACTTGTTTTTCGAACATTTGGTCCAAAAGTCTTTCCATGATTGGTTCTGTTCCTGGTATCAATAGATCACTGAGAGACATCATTTCAGCTTCCAGTAAATTTTTATTAATACTGTGTCGAGTTCTCCACTATTTACTTTCATCCATGTTGAAAAAGTGAATTCTCTCTACTTTCTATCTCTAGCTTTCTTTGTGCCGAGATGCAATGTTGTTGTTTATACTGAATTGACCAGTCCAAGATGGGTCGAAACAAAACTGAATCTGACTTCGAATCTGAGACCGATAGTTCATATGCCAATTCTTCTAATTCCTCTGGGGACGTTAGTAGCAGAGAATTGGATTGATTGGTTGGGGGTTCAAGTGCTGACTTGGATCCTGCAGAGAAATCCGAAGATGGAATAGTGGTTCCTGGAAGAGATGAGCAAGCTGAGGCTTTTTATACTTGCATAACATCCGTTATGCCGATTCCGGATCACAAGCTCGACCCCTTGGAACAATGGCATTGTTCTCTCAATATTGCTTCTCCCGTGATTACTTTTAAAAAGCTGGTGAAAGCTTTCGAAGCATGTCCGGGCCTAAAGAAGGTGGATATCCGAATTCCAAGTTTGGATGATCGTCCATGGAACCCGCCGGATGACATTGTTACTATCTATGACTGGTGGTTTGCGGAAGTTAATGTGTGGCTTCCGATTCTTTACATTGTGCCGCAATATTGCCTGAAGCGGAAAATTGCGATGTCTAAACTAAGGTCTTCTGGGGTTATCAACATCCTTGGCGTGCTAATCCTCGAGAGTGAATCCGACATGGAAATTATACTCTGACTGTTTGAGGATATAACCATTATTTGTTCTAGCACGCCACCCAAATGGACTTTCTTTGTTAAATCCAAAAGTAGTCTTCGCTTTTTTGATGGGGCTACTTCCAAGGTTACAAATTGGAAGAAACGCTACGTCTTTACTCATGCTTACGAGTATCTTCTCTCCAATGGTTACCTAAAGTTTAAACTTGCTTGGTCTAAGAAACCAGGTAGATTTTTAGGCGTTGTGGCATTTACAAGTTTCAATTACCACTTGGCAATTTATGTGTGTATTGTTTGCTTTTTTTTTTTTTGTTTCAGTGAAGCATCCCTACTCTCGAATTCCAATCTTAAACTATGAAGTTCTTGTTTAAAAGTTTATAGACTTTCCACACATTAGTTGGAAAAAATTTCCCACTTGCCTTTTGAAAAAATTGCTTCTCGTTTCTCGAAAGGTACCTTGTCTTAAGATGCACAAATTTTAATTTACCTGGATATTGACTTGGCGTAATTGTGCAGGAACTCTTCAAAAAATGATGGGCTTAAATAACTTTGTGATGCACGAGATCATGGGTGATCTCAATGATGCCCTCGACGAAGGGTTTTCTCGACTTGTTGAGAATGAAGGAATTTCAGCTGAAGGGGTTCCCCTCGGCCATCTAGGACAGTGGGTGATGTTCTCCCGTTTGTACTTAGATGATAGATCCCTGTACTCATTCAACTCCAATCAACATTGTTGATCTCGACTCGGTAGAAACTGTCGAAGATGCTAGGGCCCTTCCTTAAGAGAAGAAGAAAAAGGCTCCAATGAAAAATAAATTCGCCAGAAAAGTGGCCACTTCTTCTAAGGGCTCTACCTCGTAAGGGTCGAAGTCTGAGACCACCAAGACTCTCCCTGACTTGATACAATCAAGTAATTTAGTCAAAGTCTCTTTTGCTGAGTGTTTCGGAGATGAAGTGCTTAGTATTTTCTCATTATTGCCAGGTCGTTTCGTCGCTCTAGTTATTGCCAAGAAGGAAGCCATGAAACGCAAGGCCATAAGAGACCCTCCCTTCGAGATGCCCATAACTAAGAGATGGAAAACCATTAGCGACTTCAGTTTCTAATGTGATTATATCTCTACGTCTCCTATCATTTCATATAATACGACTTGCACTGACTTGATACACCATATCTGGAACACACTTGAAGAATTGCATTCTCCTAACCATATGGCAAATTGGGTGGAGTATGAAGAAACAACCATGATGATGTTCGAGGTCTATTTCACACTACTTATTTATAGTTAAATTCAGAGTTAATGACTTTGTAGTCTTGTTTCTTCTTTTGATGTTTTAGTTCATCGCTCACTTGAACTTCATTCTTTTAGACCGTAAGAGGTCTCGTGCTACTTTTGATGTGAATGCCCAAATTAGGTCAATTTGGCGGATCGTGCCGATAAATCTCATCTTGAGGCTGTGGAGGCTAAAACTCAAAGAAAAAAGTTGAGGAAGAGTTGGCTAAGGCGAGGGCCGCGTTGCTGTCAGAGCATGACAGAAATGCCAAGTATGCCAAGGAGATTGCCTCTTTTAAGGACAATCTGGAGGGCACCGAGGAAGATCAATGTCTTGCTTTCAAGGTCACTGAGAAGGCCAACACCGCCATCTCGTCTCTCTATGCAAAACTCGACGAGATCAAAGGTAAATTCAATTCTCGTTTACATGAAGTTGTTCTCTTGGAAAAATTAAAGCTTCCCAAAAATGCTCAGGTAAATTGTCTTCCCGCATTGGGAGGATCGTCGCTCATTTCAATGATCTTGAGGAGAACCTTAAATCTCGACTCAAATACACTCAAAACCTCAGCATTGATAATGTTATTCGATCACTTCAACAGTGCAAGATTCTTGTACCCGATGACTTGGTTGTCCTAACTTTTGAAGTCGACGAGTGCTCTTCTTTGAACGAGGCTGCCTTGGCTCTTAGGGAAGCCTTACCCCAAGTTAACCCTAATGAAATTTCTGCCGCGAGACTTCATGATCGTCCTTAAGTTAGTATACGAGCTTTTGAACTCCTCGAGGTTCCAAACAAAAAGTTCATATGGCTCAAATGATGCTATTGTCTCATTCAAGGTCTGTTTGGACTTTCTTATTTTTATGTTTGGTTTGGGCCGAAATTGTTAGATTATAAAGATTAGAAGGAAGATTAAAGTAACCCGAGAGATTGAGTAAAATTGAGTAAGATTGAGGTCGAGAGAGATTTAAGATTAGAGAGATGGAGAGATTGGGAAGACGAGAATTCTCTTTCTCTTAACTATATTTCTTTACATGAGTTACATATATAGACTAATCCACTAGGTCTTCTTAATCTAAAAGAATACAAAAGAAGTACATAAGATATATAAAGTAAAAGATCAAAAAGGAAAGTCTCGGCTCTTGGGTCGCAGATCCCGAGATGGTCGGGTTACGCTTCTCGAGGAAGAAAGGGATGTGTCATAATGTATCTTTGTATTATATGTTATCTCTTCTTAGCCCTCACATGTGATCTTTTATTCCAACGGCTCGTTGAGCATAATGCCTAAGTGAATTGTTTTTCAAGTAACCTTCTTCTTTGCTTAATACTTAAATCCTCAGTTCCTAGATTGACACTCCCCCTTAAGCTTGAATCTCTAAGGTATTAGGATCAAACTTGAAGGTTGTAACTCACCACCTCATTCAAAACTTTAGTGGAAAACCCAATTGGGATAAAACCATCTAAGGGAAAAAGAGTGTGGGTCATTGTCACGGCTTGAACAAATCATTTAGCCCAAGCTTTGAGTATACGAACTCACACACCTTTGAGCTTGCAACTTTAGTAAAAATGTCTGCAAGTTGATCTGAACTCCTTGTGTAGCATGGTAAGATTACTCATTGCTCCATCTTTTCTCGGACTTTGGGGCAATCCACTTTAATATGCTTTTTTCTCTCATAGAACACCGAGTTAGATGCAATGTGTACGGTGGCTTGATTATCACAATGCATTTTGATTGGTTCTTGAATTTCAACTTCCAAGTTTTTAAGCAATGCCTTCAAACATATGAGTTCCTCAGTTAGCTTTCTCATTGCTCTATATTCGGCTTTCGCACTAGAGCATGACACTACTTTTTGCTTCTTGCTTTTCCAAGTGACGAGGTTGCCTCCAAGGAACGTGCAATACTCAGTAGTTGACTTGCGGTCTTGTCTATCTCCATCCCAAGCTGCATCACAATATCCCACAAGAGTTGTATTATCATTCCAACCCATCCATATGTCTTGTTATGGAGTTCTTTTGAGATATCTTAAGGATCTGCTTCACCATTTCCCAATGGCACAATTTGAGTGTTTGCATATGTTGGCTCACTTGATTCACTGCATAACACAAGTCTGGTCTTGTGATTGTAAGATAGATGAACTTTCCAACCATCCTGCTGATATAGATGATCACTCTCAAATGGTTCTTCTTCATTCTCCCCCTTGCACGTTGCTTTGTAGGCATCCACAAGAAGAGTCTTGGCTGTTTTATTACCTACATCACACTCATTCAAAAGGTCAAGAGTATAGTTCCTTTGAAAAAAGAAGAGGCTTTCTTTGGAACGACGCACTTTAATGCCAATGAAGTATTTCATATCTCCCAAATTTTTGATATCAAAGACGGATTTATGGTGTTCTTTGATACCTTTGATGTTGTCACTTTTAGTGATGATTATGTCATTTACATAAATAAGGATAACTACAATACCATTCATACTTTGGCTCATGAATAGGGGGTGCTCAGCTTCTTATTTTCTAAACCAATGATCCCTCAAGGTGTGATTTAGCTTGTGATACCACGTCCTTGGAAATTGCTTGAGTCCATAGATGGCTTTTCTAAGCCGCAAAACATTCCCGATTTGGATAATATATTCAAGACCCGGTGGAGGACACATGTAGACCTCATCCTCAAATTCACCTTGTAGGAATGCATTCTTGACATCCATTTGCCACAAATCCCAATCAAGATTAGTCGCTACAGATAGTACAAAGGTATCATGGTAGTTTTCACCATAGGTTTGTGTGAACCCTCTTGCCACAAGTCTAGCCTTGTGCCTTTCAATTGTATCATCACTATGATACTTTATTGTAAAGATCCACCAAGACGTCATAACCCTCTTTCCATGAGGTAATTCGGCTTCATCCTAAGTATGGTTCTTATCCATGGCACCATGTTCATTACTAACCACATCACGCCATACCTTGTGTTCTCTAGCCTCTTTATAGGTCTTTGGCACAAAGTCTTGATCGAGTTGAGTGATAAAGGCTTGGTGAGCTTGTGAAATTTCCACTAGGTCACATGCCACTTGTCTTGGATGAGTCTCGAGAATTTTGTTGTAGTGGATACTAAGGTTGGCAGTTGAATTCTTTAGACTTTGACTCCTAAGGACGGATTGCTCATGAGTGTCCATCGCCTCACAATTTTCCAGGAACAACTGCAATGCTTTGCACTCGTTGACTCCTTCTTAGGATTGGTGCTTGTTACATTACTTCCGAGGTTTCCTCATCATTGGAGCCTTGTCTCAATTCCTCTAAGTTAATGTCCACCACTTGCTCGACCAAAGTTGGACTCTCTAGAGTGAGACTTGCCGAGACTTGTTCCTCACTTTGGGCCTCATTCTCATGGTTCCTCCTAGAGATATTATCTACTTCATGACTTGGCCTCAAACTTTCCTTGCTTTCAACCATTTCTCCAATACCGAGCTTCTCAAGAAGTATACAGAGACTCAAGGTTCGAGTATAAGTATTGGTAGAAAAGTATTGAAGATTTTTCCAATCGTTTTCTCTATAGTATCATTTGTCTTCTATGAACTTGACCTTTCTTGATACAACCAAATGTCTTGACTCGGATATGTAGCATTTGTACCCCTTTTGGGTAATTGAGTACCCAATGAACATGCCTTTCATACTCTTAGCATCAAGTTTGTTCCTTGGTCCTCCTTGGTTAAGAAAAAAACACACATACCCAAATACCCGTAAGTGTTTAATAAAAGGTTTAGAGTTGTTGATTACCTCAAACAGAGACATGTCATGAAGTACTCTAGCATGCATGCGGTTAATGACATAACAAGTGGAGACCACAACATCACACCAAAACTTCTTTGGTACATTGGCATGGAACATCATTGATCTAACAACCTCCATGAAATGTCTATTTTTCCTCTCGGATACACCATTTTGTTGAGATGTATAAGGTAAAGTCGTTTAATGTAAAATGTCATGCTTGACAAGATTTTGTTTGAATGCATGGCTTGTATATTCTCCTCCAATGTTAAATCTTAGGATCTTGATTTTTGCAATATATTGAGTCAAAATATAATTCTAAAAGTTAGTAAATGCTTTAAGAACTCGATCTTTACTATGAAATAATGTTAACCATCTATGTTTTGACTTTTCATCTATAAATATAATAAAATACTTATGATTTTCTCTAGATTCACAAGGTGAAGACCATACATCCGAATGAATAAGATCAAAACAATTCTCATAAGTAGTTGAAGACTTAGAAACACCGTTCTACAATGTTTCCCAAGATTACATGCTTCACAATTATCATTCTTATAAGAAACACCAAACAACCATGCCACAACACATCATTGTCTACATTACTACTCAAGTTCAAAACATTTGGTAAATGAGAACTAGCTAAGCAAGAATTTAAAGATATATTTGGATCGCTCTTAATGTCTTCCAACAAGTATAATCCATCATTGGTAACACCTCTTCCAAGGACCTCTTCACTCTTAATATCCTGAAAATTAACCGAGTCAGGATCGAATATAGTTTTGCACTTTAGATCACATACAATTTTATGAACACTCAACAAATTTGATTTTAATGTTGGCATATAAAAGGCATTAGATTCTTTATCAAATATCTTAAGGTCGCCTATATTCATAATTGGAATTTGTGTTCCATCCGCAATGCTAACACATCCTAATGCTCGTTTCAAATATTCAAGTAACATGACATTACTAGTCATATGATGTGTTGCTTCGAAATCTATTACCAATGGTTTTTCAATTTTGGACACATAAAAAGAGTTACCAAACTCCTTTAGGGAATTGATGAATTTGAATAGCTCCTCAAGGTCAGCCCTTCTCACAAAGTCCCCATGAGTAGCCACCATAGCAATGCTCACAGCCGTTTAAGAAGTGGTTGGAGCATGAGCTTAAGCTGTTGTTTCTTCACTTGAAAGGTTGGGCCTTGGCTTATCCCATGTCTTAATTTTCATGAGGTGTGGGTGAAGAACCCAATAACGATCCTTGGAATGGCCCTTATTTTTGCAATGATCGTAAATCCACATATTCTTTTCCTCATGTCGATATGTTACCTTATTAGCCATGGTGAGCTCCCATTTTCCGCTAAGGAGGCTCTGATATCTTTGTTCCCTTTGAATTGAGCTGCACACCTCATCAAGACTTGATAGCTTATCTTGCCTTAGAAGATGGAGAATGAGGTATCCATAGGCCGAGTTGAGATTCATCATAAGGCTGAACACCTTGTCTTATTCGAGCTGTTCACCTAGCACCGCCGGATCCACCATTGGTGACCGATATTTTCCAAACCATTGAGTGAACTCCATGTCCTTTTGACTTAGGTCATTGATGGTTTTCTTCACCTCATACACTCGGATAAGGTTTGAGAGATTACCATACACCTCCTGAGAGTGTCCCATAGTTGCTTGGCACTCGTATAATAAGAGTAAGCTTCATGAATGGACATGTCTAGTGAGGTTTGGATGATGACAATAGCCATTTGGTCTTCTTGGTACCACTTATCCTTTTCTTCATCAACTGTAACCATCACATTATTGTCGCCTTCTTTGGCCTACCCATTTTCCTAAGGATTACGAGGTATTGACTTACTAACTCGTCTATTCCACTTTGTGTAGAATTTTCTGAGTTTTGCTAAGATAAACTGAATGCCATTATCTGTAAGATCTCATATGGGAAACCATGGCGACAACTCATTTTCTTCCACACGAACTTGATGACATCCTTATCTTTGATTTGAGAATAGGATTCTGCCTCAACCAACTTTGTGAAATAGTATGTTATAACTAGCATGAAGCGTTTTTTCCCGAGATGAAAGCAAGGGTCCGACTATACCCATTGCCCACCGTAGCCCTGACCATTTTACCTGAATCCAAAAAACCAAACTGAAACTAACCCAAAGTTCAGATCCAATTCGGGTATAAGCAAAAGTGACAGATACCCGAATACCCAAAACTGTACTTGAATACTCAAAAATATACATAAATATATGAAAATATACCCAAATATTTACCAGAATATCCAAAAATATACCCGATTATCCGAATATATACCCGAATGTCCAAAAAGTTTAGATATTTTTGGGTTTAAATTAGACCCAATTTTTTTATTTTTACAATTTTGTACCAAAATCGTAACCAAACCAAATTGGTTTTGATTTTTAAATGGGTATGAAAATTATAATCTCAAACCGACCCAAACCTGAACTAGACCCGACTCGAATAATGCTTAATTCTAAAGCGGGTACTAAAATCCCATACCCAAAATACCCAGACCTGATCGGGTAGTATCTTGAAGCGACCTGAATACCTGAATGCCCAGGGGCTAGCCCTTCACATGAAAGAAGAAGGTATTGCCAAATATGTTAGTCCTTCAGTTACAACATGGATTAGGGGAGCGTGTCTCTGGCATGGTTCACACTTTGTAGAGTACTTTTCGCAACCTTGCACCATAGTCAGATAAAAATATCCGAGAGTTAGGATTTTCTACACAACACAACGTTTGCCAGAATGATTTCCACCTGCACCTACAGGTGTGTCTTGCATTACGCGTCTCGTCACCATGAATGCAATGGAGCAAAACACCACTTATACTTTGGTGGTATAATTGTTCATCGACTTGAACATAGTACGCACAATTGGCTTTAAGTTGTCTTGCTGCCCAACTATCTGAAAGCATTTCTTCATCTAGTATGTAGGCCAATATCTTGCTACTCCAATCAATAGCGACTTCGCTTGGTAAATCAGGCTCGAATTTGTTATTTTGGAGTTCTCTACTATCTCAGCTATTACCGACACCGCATTTATACTTTCCACTAGGATTATCCTCCGCTTGAATGGATATGTCGTTGATGATAAAGCCGCTAAGGCATCCACATACATATTTTCTACACGAGGGATTTTGTGAACTTTAAATTGTAGCCCCCGAGTTAGGTCATTCACTACTTTTACGTATGCTTCCATCCGATCGTTCTTCATGTCGTATCCTCCATTGATTTGATTGATTACGAGTTGAGAATCATAGTAGCATTCAACTTTTCCTACTCCAATTTCCTTTGTAAGTCGAATTCCTGCTATCAATGCCTCATACTCTACCTCATTCTTCGATGTGGGAAAGGCGAGTCGGAATGACTGCTCCAAGATCTACCCGTCCAAAGTTTCTAAGCATATTACGACCCTTGAACCATGCTCGGAGGCTAAACCATCCACATAAATCTTCAAGAAAAGGCAAAATATGCTTTTCCAGCTTTCAGCTCGGGAGCCAGCTCTATTAGGAAGTCGGGTAAGATTCGGTCCTTGTACTCAATATCGTACTTGGAAAGTTCTATGGCCCATCTAGTCAACCTTCCTAATTGATTTGGAGTATGCAATATTGCATGTAACAGATGAGTTGTCAAAACGATGATCGTGTGTGACTGGAAGTACGGGCGCAATCTCCTTGCCAAAACCACAATTGCCCATGCCAATTTTTGTGTAGACAGATACCGAGATTCTGATTTGTTGAGATATTTTCTTGTATAAATTATTGGATGTTGCGCTCCATGATATTCTCGGATAAGAACAGTACTTACCACCATGATTGAGACTACGATGTAAAGATACAATGGCTTACCATCCTCCGACTTGGCTAGTATCGATGATGTTAATAACTAATCCAACGAAGGCCTTTTCACACTTTGCATCCCAATTGAAAATTTTATTCCCCCACAACAATAGATAAAAAGGAAGCAATCGATCTGTTGATCATAATATAAAATGATTTAGTGCTATGATTCGTCCAGTGAGGCGTTGGACTTCACGCTTGTTTTTGGGATAAGGCAAATCCCTTACTACTCAGATCTGCTTAGGATTTGCTTCAATTCCCCTCTAAGTGACAATGTAGCCAAACAACTCTCCCGATGCTACTTCGATAGTGCATTTTACCGGGTTGTGCTTCATCTGGTACTCGTTCAAAGTTATGAAACACTGGGATAAATGATTGACATGATCCTTAGCTTTCCTTGACTTTACTAACATGTTGTCGATATAAACTAAAATTGTTTGTCCAAGTTGGTTTGCGAACATTTTGTTGACGAGACGCTAGTTAGTCGCACATGCATTTTTTAAGCCGAATGACATTACATTATAACGGTAAGTACCACACTCCATGATGAATCATGTCTTCTCCCTATCATCTAGATGCATCCTTATTTGATTATACCCAAAAACGCGTCCATGAAAGATAACAACTCGTTCTTGGTCGCAGCTTCAATGATACGATTTATACTTGGCAAATGGAAATTATCCTTTGGGCATGCCTTGTTCAAGGCAATAAAATCAACGCAATCTCTCAATTTCCCATTCTTTTTAGTGCATTACCGGGATTGCCAACCATTCCAAATATAGTACTTCAACAAATGACCCGCATCCGTCAACTTCCTTATTTCATCACTTAGATTCGTGGTCCGTTCCAGGCCCAACATTCTCTGCTTTTGCTTGATCGGTTTGTAAGCTGGGTCCACATTAATCTTGTGACTTACCACTTTTGGATATATGTCGGGCATGTCCTTGACTAACCATGCAAATGTTTGAACGTTTTGTTCCAAGAGTCAGATTAGCTATTCTTGGATACACTTATCTAAATTCACACCAAATTGATAAACTTGGATACACTTATCTAAATTCACACCAAATTGATAAACTTGGTAAGTTCGACTGTTAAAGGATTAGGCTTCTCGGGCTCAAGCGACTCCGAGATAGCTTTTCTGCTGATATATGCCGTAATCATACATGGCTTGTTTTAGAGTTTCAACTCGGCTATGAAACAAGTTTTTGATATCTTATGGTCTCCCCGAAGAGTGAAGACCAGAAGATATTTAGTAAAATTTCTAAAGTTTTACTAATTTTGAATATTCTTATAAATTCTCATATCTATAAAAATTTTGCGTATAAAATATATTCAGAATTTTTCGTAAAATTTTGTACTGTAATTTTTATTTATTTATATATCCTATTAATTATATATAACAAAAATTGTAAATAATACCAAACTTTATTACAAATTAACTTTTATTTCTATTTCTATTATTATTATATTATTTTTCAGATCCATTTTTCTTTTTATTTTTTTCACAAAAAAATTGCATATATTTTAATAATAGGAAATGGAATGGTTTTGAGAATACCTAATCAAAGATGCAATACTTTTTAAAATTATATTTTGTAAATGAATATGTGTAAAATCAATAAACTAATAGCACAATATTTAATTTTAATGTCTCTATAATTCTTTGGTAAAATTTGGATAACACATAACTTTTGTGAATTTCATAAAATCATGAATCCAATAACTATAGACTTATAAATATTTTAGAAAACTTATTTTTAAATATTGGACTACAACTTGTTTGATCTATTAACATAGTTCATACATAATGCAAAATAAAACTCAATCTTTAAATGTGTGATGGTGCATGCTTTCAATAAATTTATTATTTATCACTAAAATAAAGTTACATAACACCAAATTTTAATAATTTTTTTTCAAAATTTGGTTTTATAATACTGAAATTTTAATAACATTTAAATCTTCTTAATTTTATCTAAATACCTGAACAAATAATATTTATTTAGTGAGAAAAAAAAATAAAAAAAAAACTTTAGTTGCGTGGAATGTGCCACCATTGCATTTACTTACTTTTATGGCTTTAACTATCTTTAACTTCAATTTTCATTTACTTCTCATATTTAGTAAACTAGTTCTTTTGTCTTTGTATGTAATATTAACATTTCTTAAAGAGGCAACAAAAAGCCGAGGACAGGTGGTACAGAGGTGTAGTCACTTTACAAATCTTCAAGTTACCAGAGATCGAATCCCCTACCTGCAATAGTAGGAGCGAAATTTAAAGCCAATATGCTAGTTGACAAAAAAATAAAAATGCAACAAAAATTTACAACATTAAATTATTTTTTAACTTTTTTATAATTTTATAATTTAAAGATTGCGGTACTATAAGGAATGATAGAAAATAGAAAAGAAAATTTAACCACGAATAGTCTATTTGATATGATTGGAAAGCCAACCACTCTTCAAGTTGTGTTATTATCTTTAAAACATTTTTACAATTTATTTTTTAATTTCTATAATTTGAATAGTTAAGAATGATTTCATCGTCCAAAACAAAATATCTACTAAATTTAATGCCGAGAGCCTTTTTTGGTAAACTATTCACGAATGCTATAATCGATTTTGAATCTTGACTAGCGAAAAAGGAAAAACATATGAATTATATGATTTGGTTGAAGCATTGAAGGATATACCAAAAGAAGCATTGACGAAAAGGAAAAACCAAATGAAACCAAAGCCCATTGTATGTATTGGCCCATTGATACACTGACTTGATTCCACACCGATACACGCATAATTAAATCAGAAGCATGTATGAGATCGATGAATTGGCCAGTCAAATCCTTCATAAATTAAAAAGATCTTTTTTCCTCAAGTTCCAACTATGCATCTTCATCCTTTATGACGAGAAGCATCAAATCCCACTTCTTCCTCCATGGTAAGAATTATCGATTACAAATAGGAAATAGGAATAGTTTTCTTCTCTTTCGCACTAAAATTTTCTTAATTGAGAAGAAAATATTCAATCTTTGTTCGTAAGCGCATAAACCCAGTTTGTTAATTTCATAAAAACCCTAACTAACATTGATTTTCTTCTGTTAAATCAGTTAATTTAGTTTTTGTTGTTTTGTTTTAATTACCAGAATCAAAAGAGGTTGATGCGACCGAGAAGCGAATCTGGATGTAAACTAAGGAAGCTAAATGATCTTGCTGAAGAAGATAATGCAATGCAGATCGCTTCCAAAGAGCCCGAAGGTACTGTTTCTCTTTTAAGCTATTAAATTTTGGGGTTCTAAGGATGAAAAGCAATGGTTATGGTATAAGAAGTGAGTGTTGTGTTTCTATTACTGAATGAATCAAAAGGTAAATTATATCTCTGGATTCCGGGTTTAGTTTTGATTTGTTGACATTTTGGCTCACTCTTGCTTTTTAGAAGAGACTCCAAGTTTGTCAGCCAAATCAAAGTTGTATCAGTTATGTTCTATGAGGCATTGGAAATTGCCAGTGTTCGAGTGTTTCGAAGAGGGTCCAGACCATCAGAAATTGTAAGTGTGTATAATCTCTGTAGTTACTTAACAATATTTAGGTTTGAAATCTTTTATTATGAACACACCTTTATGTTTGTTTTGTTTAGATTTAAAGCTAAAGCTATGGTTGAAACTAAAGAGGATTCTAGGATAACGGTTTTGGAGTGTTTTGGGGAGCCACAACTGAAGAAGAAAATGGCAGCAGAGCAAGCAGCAGAAGCAGCACTTTGGTATCTGAAGAACGTGGGTCATACACTTGAGACAGAGAAAGCTTCTGGTAGTAGAAAAAAACCTAAAAAGAATATGATAGCAGACGGAGACCTCAGAACTTATGAAATGGGTTGTCTCAGTAATTGTGCAGTAGAATAGCCTTAAGTAAACACGAACGTGTGTTAATTATCAGAATTCTGGAAGGTGTAAACAAGAATATGATATGCTAGTTTGTGATTTTCTGCAGTTTTGCTCCAGTTTTGATCATAATCAACCTCCTTTTGTTGCATACGTTTAAAGCAAGTCTGTGATTTCTGCAAAGATTGACTCATACTGGTACAACATGCCACAAGTAATTGTCTGATCACACTTCAATGTATATGTTGATTATTGACAATAGCATTAACAGCGGAACAATTATATCACATATATATAAATAGATCTTTTGGGAGTTAGTTTACAAGATACCAAATAAAGTTGAGAGCTTTATAAAAAATTCAAATTGTTGCAAAAAAGCTATGAGTCTTCCAATTCAATGAGGTGCCTCACTCAGTCTCTCAGACTTTTCCCCATCTAGAAGCTTTCGTGGTGCCTCTTGTCTTCGATAATAGATCACTTATCTAATCAGTATGCCAATAGATCGTCCAATCTGATTCAGTAAGTAAACATTAATGTACAAATCATAATTATTTACAAGCTAGGTTTTCTGTTATAATCAGCTCCCTCCTGCCATAAATATATTATTCAGAATCTTGAGAACACAACTTCTCATACTTTTGGTTTTACCTGAAACTATGCTCCAATTTAAAAGTGTCACATACTGATATCAGAATCTTGATGCTTGCTTGGTTCCATCAGACCTTTATTAATATCTTTGTTTTTGTTTTGAACACAACTACATATCCATCAACTTTTAAATTTCCTCTCAACTGCAGGAAAATGAAAGCTGAGAAACAAGGTTACTTTACGGGTAAGAGATGCACATAAACTTATAGAACATTGGAGCTAACGATTTCTTCTTTGTATCTTAACCCATTGTACATGTATAGGAAGAGTGGATATCTATCTCATGATATCTATTTCACCTTTTGACCTTTGTTTTCTTTTCAATGCAGAGAAAACAGAAGAACATAGACATAGAGACTACATGTCAACTCCTAGACATCGTCATGGCATCTACATTTCGAGTCCAAGTTGACTACTTTGTCGAGTATTCACAGGTTTGGATCAATCAAAGTCTCACAATTTGTCATTTCTAAAAATGTTATCTAGTAAATTAACCATATGGCATGGAGGAGCCACGTGTGATGTGAGGAAGATCTACGTAGGACAAGTGACTCTGGTGTCTCCTTTCTCAAGTTTGAGTATACTAATGGTACACAGCTTTGGAATTAGATTTTCAACACTTACTGTCAGTTCAGTTGAAACATTTCTTCATCTCTATCATTTCGTTATACACATTCTGTTTCCTTTTTATTTGAACGCCATTAGTACTTAGATTTTTAGTTATATAAGGAGTCAAATGCTATATACAGTCCCTTTTACTGTCACTTGAGAATTTTATATGAACTTCAAGTATGCAACTACGACTCTTCGCTATAGATATAGTTGTTTGTTCTTTTTTTAGAAAAACATAATATATTGTTTTTTTTGTCATCTGAATAATAATAAAACCAAAGTAAAATACATTATTTGAATACATAAACCGATAGAAAACGTGATTTCTCCGGACTCTATACCTAAAAGAGAGAATCTAAAGCCCAAAAGAAAGAAACCATATTAACAAACACTAGAAAAGGATAACAAAAAACTACCAAAGTTAGTCCCGCATACCCGCAACCCCAACAGGAAGAATTACGACACCACCAAACAAAAGAAACCAAAGCAGCTGAATAAACTTCCTATAGCAAAAAAAACACCTCATCTATAAAAATTTAAGCTTCTAAACCGGCAACAAAAAAATCCCACAAATTTCTAGGAAAATGGCAAAGCCGAAAAGAAACAGCCGATTAACACCTCAAACAGAAACCCGAGAAATATCAGACCTCAATCAAATTTTGAACGTGCAAACAAGGAGCAAAAAACCTCTAGCCGGGGGGAACTACACTCACAAAAAAGCAGCAACCGGTCGAAACCGGAGAAAACACTATAGATCAAACCAAAAGGAGCAGATATAAAGGAACAAACCGAAGCAAAATCAACTAAACCAAATCTTTGAGTAAACAAACTATTAACGATATGGTAAACCCAAATAAGCTCTAAAATGGGACCAAAAACCAAGGAGAAAACATGTCTGATTACCGTTGGAGAAGGAACACCTGAGACGAGCCAACACTGAGACAAAGCTGGCCACATCTTCACCGAAGAGAGAACGGACCATCACCAGCGAAAAAGCCCGTTAACCCACCGCCGTTGAAGAGACACAACGGAGCACTACGTTTGAAGGAAGATATGACAGAGAACCAAGACCCAGACGAATCTGTCACACCAAGGAGAAGGAACCACTGCCGGAACACCAAAAGGGGTGAACAGAGGCAGTGCTGGCGAAACCATAGTCACCGTTCACCAAGCAAGGCGGTAGAGACTGAAACCTTAATGGCTAGGTCTTTAACGATAGAAAACGACTTATAAACTATCTAAGACCACCATTATCGGGAGGATTTAATGAGGTTTTTAACATTATAACAATATTAAAAAAAAAGAAAGGAGGAGAGAGGAGTAGAAGAGTTTCTTGGTTAAGAAACTTTTTACAAAATTTAAGAGATTCATTTTCCATGTGTCACATTTTAATTGGATACAAATATTTTTTGATTAAAATATTACTAAGATACCCATTTTTCAAGATTCCATTGATAATGTTGCTCAAACATCAACTAATAATATTTAGTTATATATTAATACTTTTATGCATATTTAATTATATATTTGAGAACAGTAATAAATAGTGCGATTGTGTGGTGAGTAAATAAAGTAAGTTGTTGATTACTATTTTTAAGTATTCGAGTATATTATTTTCTCGATGATGATAGCAAGTTGTTAATTTTATAATTCAGTGATTAGAATTTAACATAGAATTTAACAAGAATTTAACACTAAACTACATAATAAATAAGTAAGATATAAACTTACATTATCAACTTTTCAGGCTCAACCAAACAAAATATGGGAAACAATGGTAACAACGGTCAAGTCTGCAATAGACAATCACAGTTAAGATACCATTGTTTTGTTGACGGCTCCTAGAAAAACTCATAATATTTTTCAAGAATTGGGTGGTAGTATTTTTTAGACTCAATTATCATCTCTACATACTGAGTTTGAAGTGCTCCTTTGGCATATGAATTGGAGATTACATAAATTCAGTGCATTACCGATTATCCAGAGTACTTGAAGATGAGAGACAATCTAGAGGACTAAACAGCTTTCGCATAGTATCTAGAAGAGTTTGATATATTCAGAAAACTATTCTCCATCTTTTTGTTTCATCAGATATCTAGAGCTCTCAACAAAAAAATGTATTGATTAGCTCGTAGTATTTGTAGTTTATCTAAGAATTGTTTGTTTCTAAATTTTACACATTCTTTTTAGTTTTAAAATTAATATATATATATATATATAATATATAGGAGAATTTTTTTTTTGGTCGATAAGTAACTATTGGAACAACAAGATCCGATGCAAAGATAAATTCTCTAAATAGAGTATGATAAAATCCAAACTCACTACATAATACCTAACTAAATCAAAAATAAATCAATAAAGCCACATACTTCTTCGCAATGAACGTCCTTTAAATTACCATGAAATAAACAATGTTTATTAACAAGATCATGGTAATATTATAATAAAACAGTTTAAAAAGGTGTCTAAGTTGACCAAACAAATAAATGATAGGTGGTCAAATTGTCCATACAAATAAATGATAAGTTGGCGGAGCTAACCAAACAAATAGATGACAAGGCGTCAGAGCCGACCAAACAAAAATAAATGATAAGTTGGCCAAGCCAAGTGTTCACACTTGTTTTTGTAGAACTTATGGGATTTCACACATGATATTGATCCGCTGAAAGAATTACCTGAGAATTATTTGTTTTGAGACAACTCAAATGGATCTAATAGTAAGTGTTTCAGTAAAATTACTAGAAAAGATAGAATACCTAATATGGTTTTGCATCAATTCACTTTCTTGTTTATTTTTAATTCTTTTGAAAGAATACATTATAAGAATTAGATATATACTATATTTAAAGTTCTTGTTATATTCTATATTAAGTCCCGTACTCCATTCTTCTTATGCTTCCTTGTCTCTTTATACAAAAGATGTTTTTTTGTTTTTTCTTCGTCTTACCCACTTATTCTCTCTTCTCCTTCATTTATTATCCATCTTCTTCATCATCATCATTCTCTTTATGCTTCCAAACCTTTTTTCGGGTAGCGATAAAACCATCCCCACCTTGAATTACATCCCAAACTTTGTCTAGCTTCCGGTCTTTTTGCAATTATACTTATCATATACAGAAGCAATTTAGTTATTTTTTACAGAAATCAAAAGTTAGTCATAAGTATAATTAAAGATCAAAACTCGACCCTATACTTATAATAATTCTTAGCAAATCCAACAAACAACCAATAAGACCAGAACTCAAAAATAATGATGGCCATAAAGCAAGGATGTAAAAATATTTTCGATTATGTATGGTCGATGTGTTTATCGGTTTACTTATAGATATCAAGTTCATATTAAGTTTATAGATTCTAATATAAATGATGATACCGTGATGGATCGGTTTCTATTAACGTATTACAATCGGGTGTATTGATAACCCTCCTCCCTTGCCAAATTATATTGTATTATTATTTTATATATAAAGTATATATATTTATATGTATATATATGGTAATAATTAAATATATAAATATATATAACCATATATGTATATGTATATATATATAAATACATGAACGTGTGCGTGTTTTTAAACGACGTGACGGTTACACTGGCACTTAATTGTTATAAACAAATATGAACGTTCATTGTTGGTGTGTTGGTAAAAGACACTCGTCTTCTTCCTCTTCTTATCACGAAATAGTAAGACATACGGTTACGTCTTCACGTCTTCATAATCATAAGAAATATAACACAAATAAAGGAGATCCTTGTCCATCAAAAGATTGATTAGAGATCAAAGGTTAAGGGAGGATAAAATCAAAAAGGTTTGAACCAGACTATCATTAAAGCACTGGATCAAGGTTAGTCTTTCTTCTTCATTAAGAAATTGTTTGATTTTTTGAATTAACATAAATCTAGAGAACTTGGGACATATTTCATAATCTGGAAATCATTAAAAAATAATTTATATTTGGTATTAGAGCCCATAAGAGGACCTAAGCAGTACTTGTTCATGGGGAACCGGATGAAGGCACATATTAAAGGCATTGTGACTTATAGGTTAATCTTAGATACTGGTTGTCATATAGATCTCGAAGGTTGTCTCTTTGTACCTGAGCGTGCTAGAAATCTTGTTTCGGTAAGTAGGGTGGACGATTTATATTTTGATTTTAAGATTGGGCATGGTGTTTTCTCTATGTATCGAAATGATTACTTTTATGGTAGTGGTACAAAGTTTGATTCACTTTATAAATTCAATCTTGATATAAAATTTTCTGAATCTTTGTTTAATGTTGAGAATCAAGGCATTAAGCGTAGTGCATCTAACATAAGCTCAGCTTTCTTGTGGCATCAAAGATTAGGTCACATTTCCAAAGAAAGAATGATGAGGTTGATAAAGAATGAAATTCTTCCTCCATTGGATTATAGTGACCTAGATGTGTGTATGGACTGCATTAAAGGAAAGCAGACTAAACATATAACGAAGAAACCAGCCACAAGAAGTACTCAACTTCTAGAATTAATACACACCAATATATGTGGCCCTTTTGATGCTCCATCTTGGAGCGGTGAAAAATACTTCGTCACCTTTATTGATGATTATTCACGTTATGGATATACTTATTTACTGCATGAAAAATCTAAGTCAGTGGATGTCCTAGAGGTGTTCATTGATGAAGTAGAAAGGCAGTTAGAAAACAAAGTAAAAGTAGTGAGATCTGATAGAGGCGGTGAGTTTTACGAAAAATTCACTGAAAGTGGACAATGTCCTGGTCCATTTGCAAAGTTACTTGAACGTAGAGGCATATGTGCTTAATACACAATGCCCGAAACACCTCAGCAGAATGGTGTAGCTGAAAGGCGAAACCGTACTTTAATGGATATGGTTAGGAGTATGTTAAGTAGTTGTTCTTTACCCCTTTCGTTATGGGTATATGCATTAAAGACTGCAACGTATTTACTGAACCGGGTTCCTAGTAAGGCGGTTCCTAAGACTCCTTTTGAACTGTGGATGGGAAGGAAACCTAGTTTACGACATTTACGTGTCTGGGGTTGTCCAGCAGAAGTAAAACCATATAACCCACATGAAAAGAAACTTGATTCTAGGACTGTTAGTGGATTTTTCATTGTCTATCCTGAAAAGTCGAAAAGCTATGTATTTTATTGTCCTAACCATAGTACGAGAATAGTTGAAACGGATAATGCTCGGTTCATTGAGAATGGTCAACCTAGTGGGAGTGGTGAACAAAGAAAGGTGCACATTAAAGAAGTTCAGGTTGAAGAATCTTCACCTGTCATTGCACCTCAAGTTGTTGTTCCTATTGTTGCAGCAAAGTCAAATGACACAATACTACAACACAATCAAGAGACAATTCCACTAGATGTCGAACTAGATAATGAACCAGTCACAATTCAAGGAGAGAGTAGTGTACCACAAGAATCCTTAAGGCGATCTGTAAGGGAAAGAAGATCTGCCATATCAAATGACTATATGATCTACGCTATTGAAAGTGAATGTGACTTAAGCCTTGATGAAGACCCGAAAACATTCCGAAAAGCCATGGAAAGTGACAATTCTGAAAAATGGTTAAATGCCTCAAAAGAAGAAATGACTTCTATGGGTGTTAATTGTGTATGGGACTTAGTAGAGTTGTCTGACGGTTTCAAAACCGTTGGTTGTAAATGGGTCTTTAAGACTAAACATGACTCGAATAGTAACATTGAGAGATACAAGGCTCACCTTGTTGCTAAAGGTTTCACCCAGAAAGACGGCATTGACTAAAAGGAGACCTTCTCTCCGATTTCTAAGAAGGATTCTCTAAGGATTTTTTTTGGGTTTGGTCGCTCATTATGATTTAGAGCTTCACCAAATGGGTGTAAAAATCGCCTTTCTTAATGGAGAGCTTGAGGAAGAAGTATATATGGACCAATCTGAAGGGTTTGTGGTCACAGGAAAAGAACATATGGTGTGTAAGCTGAGAAAGTCAATATATGGATTAAAACAAGCTTCCAGACAATGGTATTTAAAGTTCAATGATATCATTACGGCATATGGTTTTGTAGAGATCATTGTTGATCGGTGTATCTACATGAAAGTCAGTGGGAGCAAGTTTCTTATATTGGTCTTATATGTTGATGATATTTTGCTTGCTGCAAATGACATGGGCATGCTAAATGATATAAAGAAATATCTCTCTAAGAACTTTGAAATGAAAGATATAGGTGAGGCATCTTATGTGATTGGAGTAGAAATAATTCGAGATAGATCACAAGGATTGTTAAGTTTGTCTCAGAAAAGATATATCAATAAGATTTTAAAGAGATATAACATGGAAAAATGCTCTCCAGGAAAAGCTCCAATTCAGAAGGGAGACAAGTTGAGTAAAATGCAATGTCCAAAGAATGAATTGGAGCGTAAAGAAATGGAAAGAATTCCTTATGCATCAGTGGTTGGGAGTTTGAACTACGTTCAGACATGTACTCGGCCAGATATCACTTTTGCTGTTGGTATGTTGGGTCGATATCAAAGTAATCCTGGAATGGACCACTGGAAAGCTGCAAAGAAAGTTCTCAGGTACTTGCAAGACACTAAAGAGGTCATGCTTACGTACAAAAGATCCGACAACCTAGAGATCATCGGATATTCAGATTCAGATTACGCCGGATGTGTCGACATCAGAAAATCGACATTTGGCTACTTGTTCCTGTTAGCTGGAGGAGCAGTATCTTGGAAAAGTGGAAAACAGTCTGTCATTGCTACTTCCACTATGGAGGCCGAATTTGTGGCATGCTTTGAGGCCACAGTTCATGCATTGTGGTTGCGGAACTTTATCTCAGGACTTGGGATTGTCGACAACATAGCCAAGCCGCTGAGAATTTATTGTGATAATTTTGCAGCTGTCTTCTTTTCTAAAAACGATAACTACTCGAAAGGTGCTAAGGACGTTAGGACGGACATGACATTAGGACGGACATGATGGTAGCGGATCCGTTAACTAAGGGATTGCCACCCAAGACGTTTACTGGCCATGTAGAGCGTATGGGTGTTATAGACAAGACCTTGCTATTTTAGCTGTGCTATGCTCATTATATTTGTAAAACTCTGAATTCACTTAAGGATATGTTTCTGTTTTTATTAAACATGTTATCATTATAGTATATGTATACATTTTTTAGTTTAAAGATGACATGAGTATTTGAGATTTAGTTTTCTCTCAATATTAAAGAAAGAAAAGAGTGAAGTTAAAATTGATTTGTGATACATGGAAGGAAACTTGTCATTAAATGATGGGCAATTGCCATGATTCGATCAGTTCTGATTTTACTATGATAATAAAGGCTTAATGATCTTGATATAAAAGTGCATATTATAGATATTAAACCATTAAGTCAACACAACGACCATACATAATAGAAAATATTCTTACATACGACCAAGTGGGAGAATGTAAGAATATTTTCTATTATGTATGGTCGATGTGTTTATCGGTTTACTTATATATATCAAGTTCATATTAAGTTTATAGATTATAATATAAATGATGATACCGTGATGGATCGGTTTCTATTAACGTATTACAATCGGGTGTATTGATAACCCTCCTCCCTTGCCAAATTATATTGTATTATTATTTTATATATAAAGTATATATATTTATATGTATATATATGGTAATAATTAAATATATAAATATATATATAACCATATATGTATATGTATATATATAAATACATGAACGTATGCGTGTTTTTAAACGACGTGACGGTTACACTGGCACTTAGTTGTTATAAACAAACATGAACGTTCATTGTTGGTGTGTTGGTAAAAGACACTCGTCTTCTTCCTCTTCTTATCACGAAACAGTAAGATATACGGTTACGTCTTCACGTCTTCATAATCATAAGAAATATAACACAAAGAAAGGAGACCCTTGTCCATCAAAGGATTGATTAGAGATCAAAGGTTAAGGGAGGATAAAATCAAAAAGGTTTGAACCACACTATCATTAAAGCAATGAATCAAGGTTAGTCTTTCTTCTTCATTAAGAAATTGTTTGATTTGTTGAATTAACACAAATCTAGAGAACTTGGGACAGATTTTATAATCTGGAAATCATTAAAAAATAATTTATAAAGGAGACATCTACTGGAAGCCTTCCATCATGATCAAGAGCTAGACAAACATGTCGTATTACTATGCCTTTATAAGCAACAACAAAAACCTTGTATGCTCTGTATGAAAGATATGAAAAGAGGATTAGGCTAACCGTATCAAGACAATATTTTGAAAGAGCAGCAGGTTGTTGGGGAATTATTGAAGTATAAAGTGGATCATCTTCAGCTTCTGGCAAGGCTAAGTCTACTACTGCCAACCATCTATTATAAGCTGTGTCAAACTCCTAGATCTGCAACAAGTCTATATCATGTTGTCAGGCAACACACAAAATTAATTTTTGATTCCTAGTTCAAAGAGAGTTAGGGTCATTATGTGGCATAAGTCACATAAACCCATAATTAAGACATCTAACAAATAAATCTTGAAAGAGTTAAAGGTGAGAAGAGTCAGAGTTGAAGGGTAAAACAAAGTTGGGTTCTTGGTAGAGTTAAAGGTGCTGAAAATCAGAGTTGAAGGCTTAAATAAAGCTGGAACTTTCTCCTCAACCTTCATAGGATTCCAAAAAAACAGATCCAAATAAGCTTAAAGGTTTAGCATGAGCAAATAGAGAATCGATAACATTCTAAAAGTCGGCCTCCACAAATGAAATTTTTTTAGTCAGCATATGTACATGAAACCGACAGAAACATAAAAGACTTAAGGAGCAACAATAGCGGATATATAATACTAAGATACATGGTCGAATATGTTGCAACATGCAAATCTGCAAAATAAACAGCGAATCATTATGTTACTTTGTCACAACAGTGCTTGTCAAAAATCAAAACCAAACCAATCTAAGAGAGAAATAAGTTCACCATATTTAGACTTTTCTGGAAATTCCATATTGAAGATTGCGTACTTGGTCAAACTTGTTATTCTTAATATTTTTACACAATTCTCAATCAAGAGCATGTATGTGTGACATAAACAAAGTAATTCTGTAAGACCATATACTCTTAACATTTTCAAACAACAGTCCATCGTTCTAGTACACAATAAAAAGCAAGGAATCCACATCCATAGAGGATTTCTAAGAGAGTTACCTACGGAAATCTCCTCTGAAAATTGATAAACACTTTTGCGAAGATATTGTGTTGCCGTACACCAAAGCAACCAGACGATTTTTACGATACTCTATTCAATTAACCTAACTTTTCGAGTAGAGTACGAGAATATTACATATCTCGGTTTACTCTTCTCAATCTCGGTTTACTTTGAATCTTGCTTATTGAGTTTTGGTTATTGAGGTTGTTAGTTTGTTAAAGATTGATTAGTTAGTTAATCTTCATTCTTATTTGTATATAAGCTAAACGTGTACATTGATTATGTTTTAAGAAGAAATAGAAACAATTTCAATTCTCTTCTCTGCGTTTCTTTCAATATAGTATCAGAACTAGATGAATTTGATTTCCGCCATTGTTGTTGTTCTATGCTTCTTTGATTCTTACGAAATCGTTGTTGATTCTAGTCCGATAGCTTCGAGTTTTCTCTGTTACTCATCTATCTCTTCGGTTTCTTCTTGAATCTCCAGTGCTGCACTACTTTTATGGTTCATTCTGACCTAAATCTTCATTTCTTTGACCTCAATCAATCATCGTTCCTCTCTTTTATCATCTATCGACATCAATTCTCTCTATTCGACTCCATTGTTCATCATTCATGGCGTCAATTTCTCATGACAATGCAACAATTCTAAACTCGCACAGTTATGCGACAGATCAATACGAGAATCCGTACTTTCTCCATGCCTCAGACCACACAGGTCTTGTTCTTGTTTCTGATCAATTGACTTCAGGCTCAGACTTCCATTCTTGGCGACAATCCATTCACATGGCCTTGAATGTCAGGAATAAGCTCGACTTCATTGATGGTAATATCCCTCAACCTCCGAGTAATCATAGGGATTCTGGATCTTGGTCTAGATGTAATGATATCGTGGCGACTTGGCTCATGAATTCCGTTTCGAAAAAGATATGTCGACTGCTGAAGCAATTTGGAAGAATTTGCTACCTCCTTTTAAACAGGATGATGCTCCAAGAGTTTATGAAATTTAGCAGCGCCTAAGCTCTATCTAGCAAGGATCGATGGATGTGAGTATTTACTACTCTGAGCTGGTCACACTTTGTGAAGAGCACAAGAACTATGTTGAGCTTCCGATTTACACTTGTGGTAGATGTGAATGCAATGCTGCAATACTCTGGGAATTTTTGTAGCAACAAAGCCGTGTTACAAAGTTCTTGATGGGATTAAACGACGCTTATGAACCTACTAGAAGGCATATATTGATGTTGAAGCTGATTCCATCCATTGAAAGATGTGTTTAACTTGGTTGCTCAGGATGAGAGACATAAATATATAAAGCCAACAAGACTTGATAATGTGGTTTTTCAACCCTCTGGACCATGAGATGTTACTTATAACTTAAGTGATGTTCCAGGATGTTTTGATTCCTCTAAGAATAATGCTTGTGCAGTTGTTTATAACAGGAATAAGCAGATATCTTACTGCACACAGTGTGGCCGAAATGGTCATACTATTCATAAATGTTATAAGTTGCCAGCTACCCTTCAGGACATCGTTTAAATCAGCAAAATTCAGGTTCCGTGAGTAATCAATCTCAAGCAATGAATCAGATAGGTAACAAGCCTCAATATGGTCAACAACAACATCAGTATAGTACATCCAAGCCAAATGCAATGGCACTTGCTGTGACAGATAATAAGCTCAGCATACATCTTTGACCCTCAATCTGAGTCAGTTTCATCCTAAACAAGTACAGTCCTTGATTCGTTAACTCTAACTGAAGGAGGTGCCATGCTTGTTCACTCTACTTCTGGTAATGTTACTATAAAGTTTCCTTCCACAAATCTTCGTTTTGTTAATAATTGTCTCACCTATAAAAATCACCACATAAATTCCTTACATTCCCTGATTCCTAATGGTGCTTGGGTTGTGGACAGTAGAGTTACTAGTCACGTTTGTTCTGACTTGAATATGTTTAGTGAAACCTTTGCAGTTTTGGCGTCACAGTCTCTTTACCAGATGGTACTAGGGTTCCCATCACTCACATAGGCACCATTCTTATCTCTGATAAATTGATCTTGAAAAATGTTTTACATGTATCAAGTTTTAGATTTAACTTGTTAAGTGTTAGTTCTTTGTTGATAGACTCTGATTGCTCAGCTCATTTTTATAGTGATCATTGTCTTCTTCAGGACCTTACTGAGGGCTCGATGATTGGTAAATGAATTATTTTACATGATTTATACATTCTGAAGACTGATGTTGCTTTACCTGCTGAACCATTATGTGGATCCTTGATTGTTGATGGGAAGATTTGGCATGCTCGCCTTGGTCATCCATCACTAACCAAGTAAGAATACATCTCTGATGCTTTATGTTTTTCTAAGTCTATTGCTTCTCGTTCTATAGATTATAGTGTTTGTCCATTAGCAAAGCAGAAAAGATTACCCTTTATATCTCAAAATAGATTATCTTCTGCTGCCTTTGATCTTTTGCATTTAGACATATGGGGTCCTTTCTCAGTCGAATTTGTTGATGCTTACAAGTATTTTCTTGAGTATTGTAGATGATTGTACTCGTGTTACTTGGCTCTATGTTATGCAATAAAAGTGAAATTTCTCATATTTTTCCTGAGTTTCTTAATCACATTCAAACTCAATATAATGTTGTTGTTAAATCCATTCGCAATGATAATGCTCATGAGTTGTCTTTTACTAAAATCACTAAGGAAAAAGGAAATTTACATCAGTTTTCTTGTGCTTATACTCCACAACAAAATTCTGTTGTTGAGAGGAAACACCAGCATTTGCTGAATGTTGCAAGAGCACTGTTATTTCAATCTAACATTCCTCTTGTCTATTGGGATGATTGCATTCATGTTGCTATGTTTTTAATCAATTGCACCTCTTCTTTACTTCTGGAAAAGAAGACTCCTTATGAAATGTTGTTTGGTAAGGCTCCTGATTACATGTTTTTACGTTCTTATGGGTGTCTCTGTTAAGTTTCTACCATTCTCAAAGATAGAAATAATTTCTCTGCTTGTGCTTTACCCTGCGTGTTCATAGGTTATTCCTCTGGGTATAAGGGTTATAAGGTTTTGAATATAGAAAGTAAAGAGATTTTTATTTCCAGAAATGTTGTCTTTCATGAGCATGTGTTTCCTTTCAAGAATAAATCAGATTTTCTGCCTGTTGATGACTTGTTTTCTAGATTCATTCTTCCTGTATCAACTCCTGCTGTTGTTGATAATTCCTTGCTTAACAATGATGCTGCAATTCCTGTTATGCATGTTAATGAGGTCATTTTGCATAATTATGATCCCACTACATTACCACCTAGTACCATATCTTCATCAGAGATTATGACAACAGATAATGCACATGTAGCACCATTTATCTTCAGGTCAAAACATCATACTAAAGCTCCAAGGTACCTTTCTGATTGTCATTGTACTTTGGCTCAAATTTCTTCATCAAAAGCTTCCACTTGCCATCCTAGTTCCTCTGTTATTGATTACACTAAACTTCACCCATGGCTTGGCTTGTTTAAACTTTTAAACAAGCCATGAGTTTACATGAAGGTTATACACCAGCATATGGGTATTTGCCTCCAAATCCTGTTTCTCGTCTATGCAAATCCTTATATGGACTGAAGCAAGCATCAAGAAGTGGTATCAATTTTTCTCTTCAGTTCTTTTGAAGGATGGCTTCTCTCAATCGCCTGCAGATAACACATTGTTTGTTCGACAATCAGGTTCCTCTTTTACAGCTCTTTTAGTATATGTAGATGATATACTAATTGCCTTTAATGATGAAAAGAAAGGACTTCTTCCTATACCTATGAATTCCATTGGACCCAGAAATGAGAACTGCAAATCTTGAAGAATGTTTTGAATGAAGCGATTGAGATCAAGGATATGGGGATGCCTCGTTATTTATTAGGCATTGAGATAGCAAGAAATTCAACTAGCATTTCAATATGCCAGCGCAAATATGCATTGGACATACTTTCTCAGACTGGAATGCTTGGATGAAAGCCATGTTTTGTACCAATGGATCCCACAGTTCATCTAAGTAAAGATACTGGAACTCCTCTGAAGAATTCGTTGAGTTATCGTGAACTAATATGATGTCTTTTCTATCTTACTATAACAAGGTCAAACATCACATTTGCAGTACACAATCTCAGCTAGTTCCTATCTTCTCCAATAAGTACTCACATGGAGGCTGCTTTGCGTGTTCTTAGATATGTCAAAGCAAATCCAAGACAACGGTTTGTTCTTTTCTGCAAATTCAGAACCATGTCTTAATGTCTTTGCGGATGCTGATTAGGCTACTTGCCCTGATTCTAGAAGATCCATTACTGGATGATCTATCCTGGTTCTTCTTTGATTAGTTGGAAATCAAGAAACAAAATACTATTAGTCGCAGTAGTATTGAAGCTGAATATAGAAGTATGGTTTTGGCAACTTGTGAGCTTATTTGGTTGAGTCAACTACTTCGATACTTGAAGATTAGAATTTCATCTGCAGCCAAGCTTTATGGAGACAACAAATCTGCTTTATACATAGCCACAAATCCTGCCTTTCACGAAAGAACCAAACACATAGAAGTTGATTGCCATACAGTTTGAGATCAAGTCAAGAATGGATTTCTCAACCTCTTCCATGTGGCTACTGAGAATCAACACACATATATACTCACAAAAGCTCTTCATCCTGATACTTTCAACTCAATTCTTCAAAGAATGTCTATTTTAAGCCTTTTTCTTCCGGATTCTCATTCAAATACTTGAGGGGTAGGGGGTGTATTACATATATCGGTTTACTCTTCTCAATCTCGGTTTACTCTCAATCTCAGTTATTGATCTTTGGTTATTGAGGTTGTTAGTTCATTAAAGATTGATTAGTTAGTTAATCTTCATTCTTATTTGTATATAAGCTAAACGTGTATGTTAATTATGTTTTAAGAAGAAATAGAAACAATTTCAATTCTCTTATATGCGTTTCTTTTAATAGAGAAGACGAAGCATAAGGAAAAGGAGACACTCTCCAGGTGATCAGATATTGAAGCACCTCCTTAGACGTTGATAAATAGTTCAAGATAATAGAGCAAGAATGACCTTTGGGTTTTTAATTCTTCCTTTAATGTTTGCAACATAAATTTGGATTCAGATAGTTTTTTAGATATTTATTATTAAGTACTTAAAATCGTTTCAATGTTTGTTTTTTTAATTTTTGATGAATTATTTTATGTTTAATTAGTCCTGACGTGGCATGATTTTAGAGAAGTTTAGAAGATGTTTAGCAATCCTACGTGGATGGCCTAAGACGGTAGAAATAGGTACTTTTAGTAGTATAGATTCAATTGTTCAATTCACATGACAATTCTTTGCAAGTTGTGTGGTCTCTTCGTGAAAGAGATCCAAAACTAATTATCTTTAATCTTGTCAATAGTAGATTAGATAATAAAATTGAATGTAAATTTTTAATACATGAGATTTTTGCAGTGTGCATGTTTTTATTGAATGTATTTCAGTTTTTGATATTGGATTGGAAAGGATAGTCGTGAAGAAAATTTGATTGATAAATAGAGAGTTGTACCTACATTTTCATTCAAATGCTCACCAAAATTTAAGATATCAACGTCTATTTCATATTGTGCATTGGAAAAATTGGAGCCATATTACAAAAATCTAACAAAACTAGAATTAGATGTTGACTGATCTATTGAAAATGTACATGTCTAGAAAAATGTCAACGTTTGGACCATTTCGATTGATAAATGGTGTCATGTTTTTAGATTAGTCTTGTTTAAATTAAATTGGACTTGGGATTGCACATATAAAATTTATATCTTAATTTAATGCCACTTACCATCACATAAATGTTTCGTGATTGGAAATTGGTAGAAGTATATTTAGTACCAATACCATTTTAGTTATTAAGAGTCAACTATTTTCATTTTTCCCTAACTTCGATTTTATAACTAATTTAGTTTGATGCTTAATCATGTCTTGGTTTTTCAAAAGAGCTTTAGGCGATCAGTGAAAAGATCATTAATTTTAGATGATAAGAGGATGGCAATATTTTTTTTCCCTTCAAGTGTTTCAACTGAGCAGGATTTTGAGTAACACTCACTTTATACAACCATGAACCTAAAGTGTTCACAGGTGATTTTTTTTCAACTTAGTAATGAAAGAATATGACAAATCATGGAAAAATTGTTTGTTGTTCGAAAGAAACATAAAACTACTTGAGATGTGGGCCGGTTTAGAGGGCAAGTAGGTGAAGTGGCCGGTTGGGACAACTATTTTAGGGGCATATATTTTATAAAAAAAATTTAGTTCTATATATCTATTAATATAGATAAAATTTAGTTTGTAGGTCTCCTTAAGTAAGAATAATATTAGTTGGGTTTTTTTAGGTAAAAGAATTGTTAGAGGACTTCTTAATTATATATATAAAAGAAGACTATGCCTCTTCTAATGTTGACACATCAACAATCTAAGTTTTTTCTTAATCGATCAATGAAATTATTTTATTAAAACAGATCGTAAAGATTAATACTAAATGTTCACAATTTTTTTTAAAGATGTATGTGTAAAGAGAGACCTTTCAAAACAGTTTTTCTTAGACCTTTTGATGTCATTTGACTCTTCGTGAGAAGGTGAAAACGCTACATTGAAATTTTTGAAGCTTATAACATAAATCAAAATTTGGAAAGACTTCCAGATCGATGACTCGAAGATGCTGCTCTGTGTAGTGTTGTAAGTACTTTTTTGCTAATTGTAAAAAGCTCATTCAATCATTTATATGTTCCGCTTTCTGTTTACGAATAGCTAAGCGGCAACTTGTTGAGTGGATCTATCCTTCCAAACTGAGAAACATTTTCACAGAAAAACTATAAAATTTGTGAAAAAACTAATAGATACGGATGAAAATTAGTGAATCTGGATTGCCAAAGTTACCAATAACTCTGTTGAAGTCTCTTTGGATATGGGCAAATAATATAAACGGTGACTCTAGAGATGGTATGCCTTCGTGCCAAGAATATGAAATACAAAAAAAAAAATCTTCTTTGTATAAGCTTATAACATAATTGATGATGCTATATTGCTATTATATCGGTTTTACACATAATCGTTTTCATGTGCTTGAAGTTTTGCTGTTTTGGACAGGTGAATTATTAAATTTGATTTTTGTTTCTGTGCAGACAGGTGTGTGCAGAGAACAGCAAAAACAAATTCAAAATGCCACCGTCGGGAATAAGCAAAAGCAAACCATGTGGAATAAAAAAGAGTCAACCATCGGGAGCTGAAAACAAAAATAAGAAGAAGAAACAAGAAGCATACATCAAGTCACTAGAAGGTTCTACGTTCAGGTATGTAAAGAAAGTTAAGAGTACCGAACTTGAGAATTTAGCTTCTCAAAGAGAAGAAAATGAAAATGAACATGTAGATGATATTGGTCAGAATAGTGAGCTTCAGAATTCAGATGAATGTAAAGAGACTCATCAAAATAAGACTGAAAATCAAGGTGAAGAGGAAAAGGAACAGCAAGAGAAAGATATTTCTGATCCGGGAAATTGGGAAAACGTTGATATGGGATTGAGGGATTTTTTGGTTCAAAAGGGTCCTATGATAAGACTATCAAGTCATTATCAGTTTCCGAAAGACAGTCTTGGTAGGCATTTTTCGCATGCATTCTACACAAGAGACATGGTAAACGGAGAAAAAAAAAGACAGGCGATGGTTAATATACTCAAAGCTTTGGATAAAGCTTTTTGTTTCTGCTGAGAGTTATTTAAGCATGAAAAAAGTGGTGGTAACTTGACAACCACGGGGTATAATGATTGGAGAAACTTGTCGAAAAATCTGAAAGAACATGAAGTTTCACATGATCATGTTATATCCATGACACGTTGGAAAGAGTTGGAGTTGAGATTACAGAAAAATCAGACCATTGATAAGCATGCTCAAGAAGAATTAAATAGAGAGAAAAGCCATTGGAGAGAAGTGTTATTGAGAATATTTGCAGTGGTGAAAACTCTAGCTCAAAGAAATATGGCCTTTCGTGGAGATAACGAGAAACTTGGTCAAGCGAATAATGAGAATTTCTTGGGTCTTATCGAGATGATTGCTGAGTTTGATGCAGTGATGAGGGAGCATGTTAGACAAATTAAGAAGAAGGAAATCTATGCCCATTACCTTAGTCACACAATTCGAAATGAAATGATTGAAATGCTTGCTAGAGAGATCAAAATTATGATCATAAAGAAGATCAATGATTCAAAGTATTTCTCCATAATTCTTGATTGCACTCCGGATATTAGCCACAAAGAGCAAATGACTTTGGTTATCCGATGTGTGGATGTCTCTACAATGTCAACCAAGATCGAGGAATTTTTTTTGACAATTTTGATTGTCAAAGATAAATCAGGCGAAGGGGTTTTTGCTTCACTCCAAGATGCATTGGTTGGACTAGAGTTAGACATTGGTGATGTGAGAGCACAGGGATACGACAATGGATCCAATATGAAAGGAAAGAAAAAGGGAGTTCAAAAGAGGTTGATAGAAATTAATCCAAGGGCATTCTTCACATCATGTGGTTGTCACAGTCTTAATCTTGTGCTATGTGATATAACATCTTCTTCCACAAAAGCTGTGTATTTTTCAGAATCGTTCAAATGCTATATTGCTTATTTTCTTCATCAACAAATAGGTGGGACATTTTGACAGAGATGGTTAAAGGACTAACCCTTAAATCTTTGTCTCAGACACGATGGGAAAGTCATGTTGAAAGTGTCAGAGCAATAAGGTTTCAAGCCTTAGAAATCAGAGAAACATTACTTTACTTGGCTTAAAGTAGTGACGACCCAGGAATAGAAGTAATGCTGAATCCCTTGCTCTAAGTGAAACACATGGAATTGGAGGTTTTGAGTTCTTGTTTGGTATGGTTATTTGGTATAACCTTCTTTTTGTTGTCAACACAGTAAGCAAGAGCCTTTAATTAGAAATCATTGATATAGATGATGCTATTCACCAATTGAAAGGGCTGGTATCATATTTTCAAAAATATCGGGAGACAGGTTTTGCGGAAGCAAAGGCTAAGGCTAAGAAAATTGCAGGTAATATGGAGATTGAAGCTGAATTTCCTGTGAAAAAGTGTATTGTTAAAAGGAAAAAACACTACGATGAAGACACATATATTGTTGATGAAAATGTGTTATTATCACCGGAGGAGAGCTTCATAATTGATTACTTCAACACAATCATGGATCAAACTCTAGTTTCTCTGGAATCCAGGTTTGAACAATTCCAAAGGTATGAACAAACTTTTGGGTTTTTGTTTGATTTAAAAAGACTATCAGCCGCAAGTGAGGACAGTTTGAAGGCATCATGTTTGAACTTGGAAGCTTCTTTAAAGAATGATACGCATTTAGACATTGTTGGTGATGATTTGTTTATGGAATTAAAGATTCTCCGAGAATCTTTACCGATGGAAGTTTAGAAGCCTATTGAAGTGCTTGATTTTTTGAAAAAGATGGAGGATTGTTATCAGAACACTGAAGTTTCTTATCGCATATTATCGATTATTCTGGTATCAGTCGCCACCCGCTGAAAGAAGTTTTTCAAAGTTGAAGCTGATAAAAAATTATTTGTGCTCTACCATGTCGCAAGAGAGATTGAATGGATTGGCTTTGTTGTCGATTGAGACAGCTATGGTTGAAAAACTTGACTATTCAAGTTTAATGACCGATTTTGCAGGAAAAAATGCAAAAAGAGCTGTATTTCAATACATTTTTAAATTTTTTTTTTCTATAAACAGTTATGAAGTTATATTATCTAATTTTAACATATGTTTTTATATAATTTTTAATTTTTAATAAAAGGACATAATTTTTTTATTCGCTTAAGGTGGTTCAAATCGTTCCTCCGGCACTAGATGTGGGTAAGAACTTTGTTATTGAATCAAGTGGAGAAAAGATAGAAGAACTAGTGCGGTTTTCTGCATCTAAGCCGAAGTTATGCCACATCATACGACTCAATGTGAGTTTTACTTTCTTTTTTTCTTCATTTAAGCTGACCTAAGATCTATTGTAGAAATGTTTCTCTTTTTCTTTCTCGTAATATTTTTCTCAACTTCGATCTTTACATAAGGATGGTTGTGGTTGAACGTCCACCATGTATGTGGTTAGCATATCTGTAATGAAAACACTTGTTATCATAGTCTTCTTCACTTGGTCAGTGATGGTTCATACTTGCATTTGCATAACTTATGGGATTGACACTTAATATTGATTTGCTGAAAGAATTACCTGAAAATTATAGTTTTGAGATAGTTCTAGCGGATCTAATAGTGTAATTATGTCAGTAAAATTACTTAAATAGATAACATACCTAATATTGTTTGGTATCAGTTCACATTCTTGTATATTCCTTATGTTGCTCAATTCATAAGACAATTATTTGCAAGCTCTGTGGCCTTGTCTTGAAGGAGGTTAATTTCAAGCCATAAGATGTTTATGTTGAGTGGATTGCGGTGTTCTGATAGCGGGATTGGAATGGATAGCAGTGAAGAAAATTAGATTGTTAAATGCTGAGTTATTCCTCCTTTTTCATTACATAAATCTCACAAAACTATATTAAGATATAGATTGATGTATTGAAAATGGACTTGTTTGGAAAAATGTCAACATTTGGATCCTTTCGATTGATAAATGTTTGTCGTGTTTTAAAATTAGTCTTGTTTAAATTAAAATGAAATTGAGATTGCATATGTAGAAATTATTCGTCAGCTTGATGCCACTTACCATCACATTAGTTTACTATGATTGGAACATGGAAGAAGTATATTTAGTACGAATCTCATTGCATTTAATTATATTGTAAGAGTCAATTATTTCAATTTCCACTGTAATCTTGTGTCTCTAACTTTATTTTTATAACTACATTAGTTTGATCAGTAATCATGTGACATGAATTTTAAGGCGATCGATGAAAAAAATGAATTTAGATGGGTTTTTTTCAACTTTAAAGTTTTTTTACCGAATTGTACTTGCGTAAAGCTCACTTTAAACAACCACGAACCTAAAATATCCATAAGTGATTTAGTTAGCTTGGAAATGAAAGAATATGACAAAATAACAAATTGTTTGTTGTTGCTTAAGAAAACGAAAATTACTTGGGAATTACAGTTTTGATACAGGTTTCGCAGATATAATAGTAACTGTCTCAGTAAAATTACCTGTCGAATGCCTAATATATTTTTGTATCAATTCACTTTCTTGTTTATCCTATTTCTAAATTAATATTTAATTTTTTTTTTTTTTTCGATTTAGAGGACAATTCTTTGCAAGTTATATTGTCTCGTCGTTCAGGAGGTCAAAAACTAATTAATGTGTTATGGTTATTCACTACAAGAGAACACATCTCTTACAACTTCCATTTTCGTCCCTAATTAAACGCATTAGGGACGCCACGTGATTCGTCGTGTCTTGAATGTCGTAAGCCAAAAGTAGTTGTAAAAACCTCGTAAAAATTAACAACGCCATATTTGTTTTGTTAAAACGCCGTAAAACAGACGTTGTAAAAACGTCGTAAAATGAAGAGGGCGTTGTAAACTCGATGGCAAATTATACGTTGTAAGTTACTTGCTAAATTTACAACTAACTTACAACGTATTTTTTACAACTAAGTATAGTCGAAATGTGTTACAACGTATTAAAGTCGAAAAGTTTACAACTAACGAAAGATGAAAATGTTACAACTATTTAAAGAATAAATTATTTACAACTACTTAAGGACGAATATTTTACAACGACTTAGGGACTAATATTTGTTTTTTCTTTTTAATAAAATTATGAAATTAAATTTTTGTATTTAAATAAAATTATGAAATGAATAAATTAAAATTATAATATAAAACTAAAATATAAAATTAAAATATAAAATTAAAATGTTTTTATAAAATTTAACTATAAATTACAAAATATTTAACGGAGTAATTCGTCGAACATGTCCGAACTACGGTCGTCCTGATCTTCAGCCACTCGCTCATTCAAATCGACCTCGACATTCTCCGTAGGCCTAATCTCGAGGTTCTGACGTCTACGCTCCAAAGCTGCAGTTGCATGAGGATTGCCCGCAACCAAAATATCCATCATGGATTCCATCACTGCGAATTTCTGATCCGACGTTTGCTTTAGCGAAGCAATTTCCGCATGAGATTCCTGCAACTGACTATGGAGTGAGTTTTCGCCTATCCAGTTGACTCTCTGGACATCTTGGGCGGATCCTATGCCAATAATCCGTCCTTTTTTTGTCAGAGCGATCTACAAAAAAGATTTTTCAGGAAATAATAATTTTCTAAGTTGATTATTTAATTTAATACCTGCTTATAAAATACGTTTATCTCAGGAGCACTCAATTCGAAAGGAGTACCGTCAGTGGATACATGGGAAAGCTAGGTTTGACGCTCCCGAACCGCAGGTTCAACCTGGCTGTGTAGCAGCTCACACCGTGGATCGACGAAGACGCCAGATTTCTTCTTATGGGTTGCGGCATACAATTCTGGAAACGTAGGAATTTGTCTATTTTTTTCCGCCTAATAAAGGAAAATTTAAATTAAATAGTAATTTATGTTAATAAATATTCAAAATGAAAATTTTAATTTTAAAAAATACTTACTATTTGTATTGCAACTCCGCCGAAAGGCATCTGGCCCTCAGTGTGCAGCATTGCGACCTATAGACCATCATGACCAATCATCTTCTGGGAGGTGGAACACTGAGCAACTCTCCTCATAGTTGCAGGGTCTACCCAATAATTCTTCAGGCTTACCCAACACATGTTGGTCATGAATGTGGGTTTCCCGGCATCTCCCTTCACCTCCCACACGGTTTTCCAGTCGGAGATTGTGTTACAAAACCGCTTCATGGCTTTGTGGTAGAACTCATGTCGGATAGTCTCATTGATAGAGACGTCCCAATTCCATCGTTGCTAGTAGACAAAGAAATTAGTTAGTATTTAATATGTGCAATAAAAAATAATTGATGCTAAAAAAAAATTACCGCGAAAATCTTGAACCACGTTATGCGAATGTAGTGTGGTGTTGATTTCCAATTTGGAGTTGCCTCTACGAAATAGATTTTGATGTATTCCGTGATGCTTTGTCCCACTTTGCTATCAATGCCGAACATGAAATTTTTTTAATATATATTGTTAGTTATTTAACTATAAATACTTAAATTAAATATGTAAATCTAATTAATTTAATATATAAAATAGAACGTACCAATAGGTTCCAGTTGGACGATTGATGTGTAGATGCGGCAAATTCTCGCGGTTTGGTGCCACGAGACTATCCTCAACCCGCTACTGCGCATAAGGTGCATCCGGCGGCACCAAAAGGTCTGGATGGACCGCAACATTCGTCGGTGGAGGTTCTACAGCAACTCTGGCGTCGTAAAGATGTTGTTAAGTGTCAACGTTGTTACGATGTTTTGGTCTAGAACGTCGTAATGACGTTGGGCCAACAAAACGTCGTAAAGACGTTGTTAAGTGCCAACGTCTTTATGACGTTTTCTTGGCCCAAAGTCATTACGACGTCGTGTGAAGAAAACATCGTAAAGACGTTGGCACTTAACAACGTCTTTACGATGTTTTGTAGTCCCAATGTCTTTACGACGTTTTGTAGTCCCAACGTCTTTACGACGTTTTGTAACATTCTTTTTTTTTCTAAGTGTTTTCGAAATATTATATTTCCTTAGTGTTTTCACGATGTAATCATTTGTTTTCACGTTTTTATTTGTTCTCGCGTTTTTAATCACAAGTGAACTACTAAATTCAAATGTTTTATAAAACTTAGATTAATATAACGTAAATTACATTAAAATAGTAACATAGATTGTTCTTACATTATAAACCATAGTATCAATCAGATTCTTCACTGTTACTACCATTACCACTACTTGGATTATCACTTTTTGCAAACTCGTCATGTTCGTCATCGTCATCATCTTATATAAGGAGATCCTCGTACTCTCGGTTTTCCGGATCGATAAGCACCACTAGCTCTGTAGCTTGCTCTGACACTTGTATAGATGAACATGATTCTTCTTGCAATGATAAATCTCCACATTCAATAATTCGCCCATGGGGTGTGATCTTCACTTTAGCTAACCAATTGATGTCTGACTCTTTGATCCTAGGATATGGAATAAACCTAACTTGCTCTGCTTGCGATGCTAAGACGAAAGGCTCAAACTTGTTGTATTTTCTCCTCCCATTCATGTCCACAACTCCAAATTTGCTGTAACGGACACCTCTGTTGATTACGGGATCAAACCAGTCACATTTGAATAGCACAATTTTCAACCCAATTAATCCCACAAATTCCACTTCAATAATCTCTTGCAAAACCCCCATAGAAATCGGTTTCACCCTTCACACATACTCCACAATTTGCCGTTGCACGCCTTACACCGTACTCAAAGGTGTGAAATGTGTATCCTCTGGTGAAATACATGGGTGCTTGTGTTATCTTAGCAATAGGACCTTGTATCAAATCATGAAACTATGGTGGATAGAATGAATCATCATAGTCAACCTGTATACACAGTTTAAAATTAATCACAACGTAATTAAAAATATGTTAATTTAAATTAATCACAACATAATCACAATTAATCACAATGTATACAATTTACTCTTACTTGGCCCTTCAACCATAGGGCAAAGTGCATATCTTTCCGCTTAAATACTTATCCATCTGAAATTCCTTAAAAGTAATACAAATTTCATTAAATATATACAATTCATATACATATATATATATATATACCTTTCAAAAGGAAGCACTTCAGTACAATTTAGAAGTATATATGTGTGTGCCGCGTGGCGGTCTTCGGGACTACTCCACCAAACTTCTTTTAATTTACCACTAAGACGTCCAATGGGGAAAATATATCAGGAACTCCCTCTACTGCATAAGTTTGGGCAACACCACCATCATTATATCTCCTAGGTGCTATTTTTCGTGTGTGAACGGTGGGTGCAAAGTAGTACGATGTGAAATGCGACGTTTTTTCTGCCAGGTTATCAGCAACGATTGACCCTTCGACTTTTGACAGATTCTTTGCTTTGCCCTTAAGTGTTTTCATAAAACGTTCAAATGGGTACATCCATCGAAAATGAACAGGTCCTGCTAGGAGTGCTTCGTGAGGAAGGTGCCCTGGGAGATGTTCCATAACATCGAAGAACGAAGGAGGAAAAATCTTCTCTAAGTTGCACAACAATAGTGGTATATTTGTTGAAAGTTGTTCCAAACCTTCTACTTTGATTGTCCGTGCACTCAAATCTCTAAAAAAAGCTTCAATATCTACAATATACACCGCACATTATAAGAGTTATATATATATATATATATGTTTATATTCATTACTAGATTATGTTAAACAAATACTTGCAAGTACTTCATGTATATTTTTTGGAAGTAACTCCGCCAAAGCAAATGGTAGTAGTCGTTGCATGAACACATGACAATCATGACTTTTCATCCCTATAAACTTTTTCCCTTGCTCAACACATCTTGAGAGATTTGAAACATAACCATCAGGAAACTTCACCTCTGATGACACCCAATTAAATAACGCCGTTTTCGCCTCAGATGACAATCTAAATATTGGAACTGGAATTTTGCCATCAATTTTGATATGCAACTCACCCCTTGAACAAATAGCTGATAAGTCTAAACGTGAATTCCTATTATCCTTTGTCCTACCAGCCACGTTCAAAATCGTATGC
>JAKUCM010001231.1:0-19918 GCA_023374145.1 Lepidium sativum | reverse complement strand
GATTCATGAGTTAATTTGTATGCACCTGCAGATTTCAGACTTTGGTTTAGACTCTCCATGAAGAGCAAAATGGTTTCCAAAATGAATCTGTTTAAACAATCCCGGGAAATGCATCTCAATCCACTCAAGTGTGTGCTCCTTTATTGCATTCTGCCGTGACCTATCCAATGATATAAAACCCACTCAGTACTAATTTTCGAACTAACTTCAAACGTTAAACAGAGGGATCACATTGCATGCCACTTACGTTACAACTGAGAGGTCGCAGTATCTTGAGAGCTTGTGAAGAGTCGTGTGGGCACCTGGAAGAGGATAGATCCCTTTCTTGAAATATGATGTCTTAAAGAATTCATGGACACGTACGTCAGCTGCACAACCCAAAAGTTTAACATGGCACATTAAGTCTCAATCTATCCACCAAATTTGCCGACTCACAAAAAGTCTTTACAGCAATCAGCTAGTCTCTTAATTAATACATAGTTGCAAGTGAGCTAAAGAAAATACCTTCATTGCGAGAGCACTTCCATATCTGCCATAGAAAGAAAAAATAAACAAGTTTAAGGGCAATCATAAAGACAAAAACGAAATCTGTGATGGGAAGCCAGCAACGTTTTATTGTATGATCGAAGGCAACGAAAACCCAGACTGAAAGAAAGAGCTCCTGAGTCATATGCTTTGGTAATAACTTGAAAACATCAGTGTAGCAGAATAATTGAAGCGGACCTCTACGAAAACTTCTTCACCCACTCAAATTTCTGAAAGCAATGGGGTTTCGTAATACTTTCACATACAAGGTAAAAAAGTGCCAGGTAAGGTACTACGCAATATAAGTGAGGAAGAGAACAACTTTGTTTATTAAAAGCCAAAGATAGCAACTAATATCTTTCAACCTCATATACAAACTCATCCATAAAGGGCATCTACCAAGCTAACTCAAAATTTAAATCATATATCCCAGTATGCAAGCTCATATAGTAAAAAACAAAAAAATCCAACAGCTCAAAACGATGGGGTATTCCTGATCAAGAAAGGTGCGAGATTTGTTTCGGGTAAGTTCCAAAAGAAGCTATGACTTCATACCTTAAAGAACTCGTATACATGGTATTCTGAGACTGAATGGTTCGACAAATAGCGGTCCGCAATGAACCTGTTAAGGGCCGAGACAAAGTTTCCAAGAACTGCTTACACAAAAAGAACATAAGAAGAAGCATAGCTTAAATTAATGGCTCAGTGAAGACAGAATATATATGATCTTCAAAGCAAAACAATAAAGATATCGGCAAAATGATCACATTAAACATTCGAATCAGTCCACTAACCAAGACCAATTTTTAAACTCGAGTTGGAAACCGAATCAAAACTATTCAACACACATCACAAAATGAAATTCACAAAAATCAATCTATGACACAGTTCAACATCTTCATCTGAAGTTAGCAATCTAACTGTATGGTTAGGGATCTTCCCAGTTGCATAAGCTCTACACACCATCCAGAACATTATATGCATGTCAACTTATGTATGATTATATTACTCAGTTGATTTCCAGCTTTTCTAGAACCCATTTAGCAGTTCAACAAGTCAAGATAAAAAATTTAAAACGATTCCTTCCCCAAAGACATTTCAGACCTATAAATATCACTATTTTAAGGAAGGGAAACATACCCTCATCTATGTCAACAGCCACAACAATCTTATCATTTCCTTGGAACCTCGTCGTATTACTCCGCAGATATGAGCCACGACCATCGGCTAGGTCGGTGGTTCCGCCGCGGCGTTCTTCACTAGGTCCAGATCCCAGGCAATGGTGAAGCCGCCGATGCTGAGTAAAAGCTCGAGCCTTTTGATCAGCTTTCTTATGAGAATCAAAACAATTCCTCAAGGTTAACTTTCCTCGGCCTTTAACATTGAACAAGCCATTAGAGCCACTGTTGTTGTTGTAAGTTTCAATTGGATTAATTCTATTAACGAAATCTCCATCGAATCTGTTCCCAATGGATCGAGTGTGGAGCGATCGCACAAAAAGGGGATCGGTATAAGCAGACATTAGGGTTTGTGAATCGAAGCTGGCGATTCTAAAGAGAATGGCGAAAGATTGCCTCTTTAACATAACGAAACCGTCTCACATTACACCATAAAGAACAAACATGAAAAACCCTTAAAAATCCTCGATTTGACGAGAGAGTGAAATAGAAATCGAAAAATCGAGATTAAAAAGTTGAGAAAGCAAAATCTAGAGAGGCTCCAACGTAATAATCATGCATTGGAGCACTTTTGGTAAATGGTGGGACTTGAAACGGAAAATATAGCAATTAGATTTTAAAGACTTTTAATTTGACACTAAAGAATATGTTCGTCCCCTACATTTACGCCGTGGCCTCTACCAATTGAACGGCGCTGATAAAAAGACACAAATCTTAAGTCGGCCACAAATTCTCTCACTTCTTCATTGCTAATAAACTACTATTGTATTGTAGATCTCGCAGTTGGTGATTTAGTGGTTCCTGTTTAGACAAAAAGTTGTTATATTGATGTACGTTAGAGATCAATTCTCGTCAAATACGAAATTTACAAATTATTGTCATTTGATAGTTGGATATCTAAACTCGAACTATATTCAATCTTTGTAAAATTGGTTTGGATTTTGACTTATATTTCTCGTTTACTAAAAAACAACTAAACAATCGAATAGATAATGTCTATTCGGTTATTCAAATCTATAACCCAAAAATTATATAGAACAATTTTTCTTTTTTGTCAATATTGGGTTATAAATGGTCGGTCCATTAGCCAAGTTCTTGTAAATGCAAGCGGAGAGACTCGATTCCAGGATATGCAAGTGTGCATGCCTCTTGTGGACATACCACATGCCACTAGGCTAAATTACTAGATAGAACAATTTAATTCTCTAAAATCATATCCGAAATAAAAAAGAACTATAGAATTAGGCATTTAATATTTAACCAAAACATTTTTCTTACATGATTTGTTGACATGCAGAATTGCATAATCTTCTTAGATGATAAAGTTACTGATGATTTGTTGACTCTTCCACATCTTGTATTACATGTGTTTCTCCATATTTTTGCACTCTCCCTAGGTTTGTATTCTAGTAAGTGAGTCAAATAAAGATATTATATTCTATTGTGTTGATCGGACTGTAGAATTTGGTTCCAATGCTATGATTGGATTTATGGATATGACAGAATCCAAAGTAATAAAGACTTGGAACAACTATTGCAAGTTGAAACTAGTGATACATATATTTTTGATTTAAAACTTTCATTTATCTTTCAAACAGCTCAGCTTAGCGTGCACTAGTTTAATTTGTTAGGGAAAAATGATTTCACTGAAAAAAGCTTAGCCTAAAAGAAAACATATGCTACTATCATATAAATTTCTGTTTTTATTATTCTAATTTATTATACGGAATTTAAGAAATCCTATTACCTATGCAGAATTCATTTTTTTTCTTTTCGATATTTGAATTGATAAAATTTAATTTATATCTAAACTCCAAATTATATCATATATGATAAACTGATTTTTTAGAGTTGAATTTAGAGAAAAACAAAAACTTTAGAAAACTCAGATATAAGAAAGACCAAAAATGACATTAAAGCATTTTTTTTTGTCAACGGCAAATTATATTGGGTCATAACTGATCGGTTCAATAATCAAATTCCTACATAATATAGGCGGAGAGACTCGATCCCTGATTGTACAAATGAGCTGTCTAATTGTTCATTTGAATAAACCATTTCGGCCCTATATATTATCGAAAAGGGACATATTAATTAGTAAAAAAAAAAACAGATCATGAAAATAAAAATTAAATGACAAAAAAAACAAAAATTGAAAAACAGAAAATGATTTAAAGAAGTGAGAACATAACTATCTTTTCATGACGTAATGGATCTAATGTTTTTGGCGCAATTTTTGTTTGGTCTGAAAGATTGAATGAAAATGAGTACTGAGTCAAAGAGTCTGTGACATGAATAAATTCTTTCTTTTCCCTTTTCAGCTTTTTTCTAAATTTTTCATTTTTGTATTACAAAATCATAAAAGCGACAGACCAAAAAAGAGGAAAGAGAGTGAAGTGTGAGCAGTGAGTGCCCAACCAATTTCCTCTGGCAATTAGAAACCTCAAAGTTTCAACCTTTCAGGCTTTCTTCTTCTTCTTCGTCTCGGCTCATCTAACGCAACTATGCTCTGTATCAAAGCTGAAGCTCTTCATGAAGATCAAAACTTAGCTTCCTCTTCTTCTTCTCCAAGTACTGATCGTAGCACCGCAAATGCTACTTTTCGTCTTCCTATCAATTGGTATTCTTTAAATCTACTTCTTCATTCACAATGCTCGTCGATTTGTTCTTTTCTGTTTTATTGTTCTCTATCACTGATGTTGTTCAATTGTATCTCTTTGACAGGGGAAGCTCTATCCGGAAGTATTTGAAGAAGAATGGTACATTTTCGAGAAGATCTTACTCATCAGGAGATGGGTCTTTGTATTTTCCTGATCTCGATGTAATGTACCTCTCTTTCTCTCTTTACGATTTTCTTTGTTATCTGGTTTCTTGGTTAGTATATGAGTATGCTATAAATCTAGGGTTTTGAGGGGTTTATGGTCATACCAAATGGTTTCAAAAATTGGATTTTTTTTTATTTTGGAAGCAGGAAAGCAAGATGCTTGATCAAAGTAGTGGTAGGTTTGATGGAAAGAGCAAATTATGGTACAAATCTGAGCTTGAACAAGATGTAAGTCTTTCAGATCCCACACTATCATATTCAATTGGTGGTGTTTTGAAGTTTTCTCATTGCTGCAGCTTAGTTAGTTGTTACATGTAGAGAAACCATATGAAGTTTTGATCTTCTTGTGTATCCATCCTTAGTTCGCTCTGTGCTAACCAATAGTGGAGATTGTTAACAATATTTGGGATGATACAGGTTAAGAGACTGCAACAGCAGTTACAAGAAGAGATTAACTTACGGTTAGCTCTGACAAGTGCAGTTGAGCACTCTAGTTCGCCATTCATGGATTCGCCTTGTGAACTTCCTGATAAGGTCAATCCTTTCTCCTACACATACATATCTGTTGTTGTTTTCGCCTTCGTATTGTTTTGAAATCGTTTAATACAGGCACAAGAGCTTTTGGATAGCTTAGCAATATTGGAAATCACAGTGTCGAAGCTTGAGCGAGAATCATTTTCCTTGAGATATCTACTTAGGCAAGAGAAAAATGAGCGGCGTCTCACTGAGATTCTACGAAAGAAGAAGTCTCATTATCCTGCACCTTCAAAGTTCACTGATTCCCATAGTTTCCCTAACAAATTGGTATGACTATACACAATGTGTTGTTATGCATTCTTTTGTTCTAGTGTCTTTAACAGATGATTCCTACTGATTTGACAGGTGACAAGGAAAAGAGAGAGTAAACAGGTGGTGTCTGTAGATACTTAAGCTTTACAAGTAGAATGAAGAAGCAAAATATAGAGATTACATGATCTTAGACACATAGCCATATTGGCTGATCAAGTCCATGGGCAAGAATCTCTCTCCTCTCGAGTCAAAAAGTTTCGCCTTTCAGACTCACTGAGCTGGTCCAGGAAGATACACAGCTCTGTTCTGTTTTTGCTTAGTAAATCTGGTGATCTTCAATATGTTAATGTAAAGGTAAGGTTGATTGGACGGTTTGTGCACTGCAGGAGCAGCATTGAGGAGCTTGTATTCTGTATTTAAGCATAGAGTGCGTTGTTGGTAGGCTTATATTGGTTGTACAAGTTTAAATTGTCTCCATTGGATTTCAATATTGTCTGTGGCTTATACCATATAATTCAGTCTGACCATAACCATACACATGTATTATAAGTGATCGTGGATGAGCCTGAAAACAAATATGAATTCAGGGTCAAAACAGGGGATTAGTAGCTAGAAATTAGTAGCAATCCATGTCAACTTACAAAACAGCCATACTAGAAAACAAAGGGAAAACTCAATTGCAACGAACCATGGGTCCTAGAAGACTATTCTTGTTCCTTTGCCAGCTCCAATTCATGTGCATCATGTAATCTCAGATAGTCAAGGTATTTTTTCTGTTTCATGATTCTCTGAAACATGAAAAGAATTGTAAATCAAATGTTCATTTTGAGGAACGGTTGGTTGGATTTTAAAAAAGTACCACGCTGTATTGTTTACGTTTAAAAAAGAGGAATGTGATCTTAACCGAAGGCTTGCACATATGGTTCCTCGGTTTGGTTCGTTCAGTTCTTGGTTTTTTAAATAATGGAACCAATGAATACTTTCTAAAATTCGGTTTGGTTTCAGTTCGGTTATCCTCGGTTCTGATTCCAAATGGATACTTGAAATTGGAACCGAAGAGGAATCAAAATAAATTTAGTTCTTAATCAGTTCCGGTTCCAAATAGTTATTTAGACAAAAACACTTAAAATAACCATTTTGTTACAAAAAAGTGTACACAAAACCGAACCGAAACCAAAAAATTTGTTTGGTTTGGTTCCATTCGGTTCTTTGGTTCTAGTTTTTATGCTTAATTAATCTTATGAGTAATAATACTACTTTCGGTTCTTGGTTAGGAACCGAGAATCGAAATTATCTAAATTATAGAACAGATCGGTTAATATTTGGGACCCGAATTTTCGATTCGGTTCGGTTCCGGTTTTTTTGCCCAGTCCTAACCGAACCACAACGCAAGAAGCTTTTATTTACGTTTTGTATTTGTTTGATTCTTGTCACTCTTTTCATTTTTTGTGTGTATATATCCAATTTGTTTCTAGAGATGTTGAGATGCTTTACCAACACATAATTTATAAATCCAGAGTGTTTTTTCTATTTTTTGCTTTACAAAGCCAAAAATCCAGAACAGTTATATTTTAGCTTTGGAAAATTTTTACAGCACAAAGTCTACAGAAAAGCTACATTCCTTACCAATCGGCTCCTAAATAGTTTCTTTTGTGATTTGAGTTTTGTATCTTCTACATCATTCATTTGATTTCATATGTTTTTCTTAACTAATGGCCTTGTCTCTCGTTTGTTCAGAAGAATTGGATGGACTGGAAACCTTGAGGATCGTGAATCAAGTTTCTTGAATCAACTCCGACTGTTTTGCCGATCGTCTTATTGTCAGAGCATAACAACACATATATTGGTCCTTAGCTATTGGTTTTTTTTCTTTGCATAGCGAAATCAGATTTTGAATAAGGTTAACGATGTTAAGCCAGTTGGATAAGCCTGTGCCTATTTAATCGATCATAACTAAGAAGAAGATGAAGAGCCAGAAAAAAGAGGAAGCGACAGAGAGAGATGGAGAAAATTCTCGACATAGCTTATGGCGTTTCTGTGAAGGCTGGTTTAACATTGTTGGAGAAGAATCTCTTGCCGGATCTTATCATAAGACGGCTCACACAGTTGCTTTTGGCCGGTCGTCTCCGTTCTGGTTATAAACCCAAGGCAGAGATACAACTCTGAGATCTCCTCCGTTTCGTTGAATGTAAGTCACATATACATTTCCATTTCCAATTTCCTTAGAATTCTATGCTTTTGTTTATTGAGTGATTAGGACTGTTTTTGCACAACCTAGGTGTGTTGAAACAGAATTGTACTTTGTTTATTGGACTTGTGGAGTTTAGTTTAGTCTGAGAACAGACGACTTTAGCACCCTGAAATGATTAATTTTGTTTCATGTGTATTTTAGTATTAAGAAGTGTTATAAAAATTTATATATTTTTAGTTTAGTACGTTGTTAAGTGATTCGCGCACACTAAATTCTTTTTTTGGTATAATTAAAAAACACATGCCAGTTAAGACTAATTAAAGGTCTTAATTATGTAATAGTTTTATGCATAATAGGTTTTTTATCATAAAATATTGTTTGCAAAATGTATTGTTGAAGAGATGTTTAAAGCTTTCTTATGATGAATGATATGTATTTCAGCTATAAAGGAGATGCCTATTGCTATCAATACAGAGAAGCCAAAGACTCAACACTATGAATTACCAACAGCTTTCTTTGAACTTGTTCTTGGAAGAAACAAAAAATACAGTTGCTGTTACTTTTCAAATGATTCAAGTAGTTTAGAAGATGCAGAGGAAGCAATGATGGCTTTATATTGTGAAAGAGCTAAATTGGAAGATGGACATAATGTTCTTGACGTTGGATGTGGTTGGGGATCTTTGTCTTTGTACATTTCCCGTAAGTATAGCAACTGCAAAGTAACTGGTATCTGTAACTCAACAACACAGAAAGCATTTATTGATGACAAAAGCAGGTATTTACGTTTTCCATTATATCTTAAGCTCCAAGCTTTAGCTTGTGTAAGTGGGACTTACTTTAGTCTGAAACGGTTGCTCTACATGTCATTGTTTGAAGGAAACTCGGGCTTCAGAATGTTGAGATTATTGTTGCAGATATTAGCACTTTTGAGCATGAAGGGACATATGATCGAGTATTCTCCATCGAAATGTATGAGGTTTGGAAAGAATGATTAAGTATTTCACTGTATGTTTGATTGTTAAAGATCAGAGTTTTTCTTAGCTTTGTTTGTTTTATTTGGGATTGTGATTAGCACATGAAAAACTATGGAAAGCTTCTGAAGAAGATAGGGAAATGGATGAAGGAAGATAGCCTTCTGTTTGTTCACTATTTCTGCCATAAGACATTTGCTTACCACTTTGAGGTATGAATAAAAGAATGTTCAATCTGTTAGCTTCACCTTGTTCTTTTTGCAATAATGAAATATTGGGATGTTGTTGATTTGCTGTAGGATGTGAATGACGATGACTGGATCACAAGACACTTCTTCAGCGGAGGAACAATGCCCTCGGCCAATCTTCTCCTCTATTTCCAAGTAATCTGCATTATAACTTGAAAAGTATATATGCCTTAGTAGAATGTATCATCAATCTGAACATATGTTTATGTTGTTGTTCAGGAAGATGTTTCGATTGTTGACCACTGGCTCGTAAACGGTAACCATTATGCAAAAACTAGGTAAACAACCACTCCAAAACTGTTGTGACAAGCAAAAAGAAGATGATTATGTAGTGATGTTTATTACTTTATGACTCAACTGTTTGCAGTGAAGAGTGGCTCAAAAGAATGGATAAGGAGATAGTGGCATGTAAAGAGATAATTGAAATGACTTATGGGAAAGAACAAGCAGTGAAGTGGACTGTTTACTGGAGAACCTTCTTCATCTCGGTTGCTGAGCTTTTTTGCTTACAACAATGGAGAAGAGTGGATGGTTTCAGGGTTTCTCTTAAAAAAGAAATGATTATTTCTTTATTTCTCTTCTATTTTTGAATAAACATACAACAATCTCATTCTACTCTGGTTGCCTACCAAAATTGTTATTAAATCTATTTCAAAGCTAAACTGTTATTGAGAAACATTTGTAGATCAAGTATCATCAACTGGATTCTTTTGAATCAGCTTGCTTTGTCGGATATAGCTCATCAGCCTTCAAAATCCGAGTGAGAAGCTTACCATCTAAATGCTCCTGTTTGGATACATGTAAACCGTAAACAAAACTTAGAAAGAGATGCTTGTTGTTTGATTAAAATCACAGGAAACATGAGTAGAGCTGAAGAAGAGAATCAATGTGAGTTACCGAGAGACAGTCTCTGTACTTTTTCCACTCGGCAACACACTATTCTTTATCCCATTGCCCTTTAACGAACTTCTCCGAGTACCATCTGAGGAAAATGAAGAAAAAGATGCAATTTTCAGGATTTTTGGACAGAAATATACCAACCAAATGTTATCACGTTTCATATAAAGGGAACAGTTTGAAAGGAGAAAGGGATCCAGCAATGCCATCGATCATAACTTGAATAACGAATGGTCTAAACCTTAAGGATCAAAAGACCAGAGTTCTCTGAAAATCCCAATTTGGTTCACCATGGTTTAAACCCCTAAAACCAAGCAAACGAAGAAACACCAGCATGTCACTCAAAGGAGAAACGAAACTCACATATTGAAGCAGTTGTGGTAAGCATTTCGCAAATCCGTGCAGTGCGAAGTAGAGGAGGAAGCAGAAGTGGAATCCTTTTTCTTCAACATGCCCACAGCTGGAATCACTAATAATTTGTCAGCTTAGAAACTTCAAAACAGTTATATCAGTCTTAAGAAAAGAAAGAAAATCTAAACAATGACAATGAGAATCCCACACATGTTTCACAACTCTTCAGTAACACAAAATATATTCGAACATAACCCAAAAAGACAATCTATCAGCTAAACAAAAGAGAAAAGAGGAGCAACATCATATAAGAGCAACAGTAAAGATTATCTGCAAGAGACACCAGACAGAGAAAGCTTTCAAGTTATTGACAACAAAACATGCTCCTTGTACGCTGACTCAAGAGTCATTTTTTGGTCAAAACTAAATACAGAAACATTGTGAATTACTTGTAAGATAATGAATCATATGCTGTCTCTCTGCAAAGATCAAACATGTGTTCAATTTAAACAGCTAGATACCAAACGAAGAACACTTCTAAAATCTGTAATGGATGAATATATTCAGAGGATTGCATAAAGAGAAACATGATCAAACCAATCCAAGAAAGACAAAAGAAGGGACAAAAATCCAGAAAGGATCAAACAGAGAATAATCACGATGAACTCAAACAATACAAAGCTTTAAACTTTGAATCCTTGAAGGATGAGAGAATTTCAATACCTAAAACCAGATTAAGAAAACAAAAAAAAAATTGAAACTTACCCTAATTCGATCAAATGGGAAGAAAAAATTTGATCTTGGATTATAACTCGCCTTTGTTAAACCCGTAAACCTCACTCTTTGAGATTGTGAACAATGAGCACTCCTTCTCACGTTGAAGTCTCTGTCTCAGACTCAGGAACCGTAAGTGCAACCAAAACGACGACGAAGCTCGAATGAGAAATACGAAAACGACGCCGTTCGTTGCAGCAGACAAAAATCCCTACGCAAAGCAAAAATTAAAGATATGTAAAGATTTGTCAGCGTCACGTTACTCTCGTACGAAACGAATATCACTTGCTTGACGTCACATAAAACACTTGCTAAACTATTTTCTATATATTAAGATGATCCTTAAAGAAAAAATTCATTTGAAGTTTTACAAGCTTTGACAAAAGTTTTAAGAAAATGGATCAGTTCAAGGGTCAGCCTCGTCTTCCCAAATTCGCCGTTCCCAAGCGCTACGATCTCCGTCTCAGTCCTGATCTCACCGCTTGTACTTTCACCGGAACTGTCGCTATCAACCTCGATATTGTTGCCGATACTCGTTTCATTGTTCTAAACGCCGCTGATCTTTCCGTCAACGATGCCTCCGTTTCCTTCACTCCTCCTACCTCCTCTAAGGTTTGATCACTTCTCTGTGTATCGTGTCTTTGTGTTTATATGAATTTGGATTTAGATAATGTGATAGGAATTAGCGCCATTGAGATATGCTAATGATTTGAGAATTTGGATATATTTTGATTCCGATGGTAAATTATCTACAGGTACAACTAAGCTTCCGCCAGATTTCGATTTATATAGTTGGTTACTGGAAAAGCAGTAGATCATCAACTTTAGATAGTTGTCCGTCTTCTGAAGATTCGATTGAATGTTATCTTAAGAAATAGGAGAAACTATTGGTTGTGTTGAACAGCTAACATAATAGTTTTACTGGCACTATTTTTCATTTGCTTGTAATTATCAAAAGTCTATTTTGTTGCTTCTTGTCTGCAAAGAAAGGGACTTGAACTTACGGAAGGGGTACTTTCTGTTAAGCAGGCGCTTGCGGCTCCAAAAGTTGCCCTATTTGAGGAGGATGAGCTTCTGGTGCTTGAATTTGGTGAGAATCTTCCCCATGGAGTGGGAGTTCTGGAACTAGGTTTCAACGGAGTACTCAATGACAAGATGAAAGGATTCTACAAAAGGTAAAGTTTTGCGTTTTTATATGAGTGTGAATTCTACATAGAAAAGGTATTTAATTTTGGAGCTATTTGTTTTTGTCTTGGTGCAGTACCTATGAACATAACGGTGAGAAGAAGAATATGGCAGTTACCCAGTTTGAACCAGCTGATGCTAGGAGATGCTTTCCTTGCTGGGATGAACCTGCTTGCAAGGTTTCCACATGTTCTCTTCTTACAACTCATTTCATCAGCATAAGTATCAGATTTTCCAAATGGTATTATGTTTTTCTAAGTATGTATATATCTAAATTGACATATTGCACAACAGGCTACGTTCAAGATAACATTAGAGGTGCCAACTGATTTGGTAGCTCTCTCCAATATGCCCGTAACGGAAGAGAAAGTTAATGGGAATATGAAGATTGTCTCCTATCAAGAGTCGCCTATTATGTCTACATATTTGGTAGCCATTGTGGTTGGGTTGTTTGACTATGTGGAAGATCATACATCCGATGGTAAATTAATCTGATCCATTATTATCTCCTATTTATGCAATTCTTGAAACTCAAAATCAAGTGTCATCCTTTACTCAGGAGTCAAAGTCAGAGTATACTGTCAAGTGGGTAAAGCCGATCAAGGGAAATTTGCATTGCATGTTGGGGCCAAGACGCTGGATCTGTTCAAAGAGTAGGTCCTTCATGACATTTGATACTTGATGTGTATGCATAAATTTTGGACTTCTTTTGCTCGTTGTATCATAATTTATGCATAACTTCTATCCCTCTTGTAGATACTTTGCTGTGCCATATCCCCTTCCCAAAATGGAAATGATTGCAATTCCAGATTTTGCTGCTGGAGCTATGGAGAATTATGGTTTAGTGACATACCGTGAAACAGCTCTTCTCTATGATGAACAGCATTCAGCAGCTTCCAACAAACAGAGGGTACTGCTAGCATGTCCTTTGATTCTCCACATGTAATTTTCTTGTGCAATTATCTAAAGCAGTTAGTTTTTACTCTTAGGTTGCCACTGTAGTTGCCCATGAACTGGCCCACCAGTGGTTTGGCAATCTTGTCACTATGGAGTGGTGGACTCATCTATGGCTAAATGAGGGTTTTGCTACTTGGGTACATTGCAAATTTAGGTCTTTAAATTAACAATAATTTGGAGTTTGTTGTGAAGATATTGTTACTCTTTATCTGTTTCAGGTCAGCTACTTGGCTACTGATAGCTTGTTCCCTGAATGGAAAATCTGGACCCAGTTTTTAGACGAATCTACTGAGGGTCTAAGGCTAGATGGACTTGAGGAGTCTCACCCGATAGAGGTAACCAAAATAGTATCTATGATATCAAGTCGGACACAATTCTGAAAAATTCTGTCGATATATGTGTCATGAAAGCTTAGTGACTTGTTTCCTTATATTTATTGTCAATCCCAGAGATACCATATTACCTATTGATCATAAATTTGGTTTTTTCTCAGGTGGAGGTTAATCATGCTGCTGAAATTGACGAAATATTTGATGCAATAAGCTACAGGAAAGGTGCATCTGTCATTCGCATGCTTCAAAGCTATCTTGGTGCTGAAGTTTTTCAGGTTTTTCTTATACCCATTTTCTCCTCTTACAAAAGCAATTATAGGACGATATGGTGACTTCTTACTCTACTTGTATGGCTTTGATGAGCAGAAGTCGCTTGCTGCATACATTAAAAATCATGCATACTCAAACGCGAAAACAGAAGACTTATGGGCTGCTTTGGAAGCGGGATCAGGAGAACCTGTGAACAAGCTTATGAGCTCTTGGACAAAGCAAATGGGATATCCTGTTGTGTCAGCCAAAATTAAAGATGGAAAATTGGAACTTGAGCAGGTTCTAGACTTATTTCCTTTGCTGTCCTAATTATATCCTATCTAAAGGCCACTAAGAGTGGAGGTTCATATTAATATTTTACATGATTGACTAACGAAATTCAATTTAAACCTACAGTCTCGTTTCTTGTCAAGTGGTTCTCCTGGGGAAGGACAATGGATTGTGCCAGTAACCTTGTGCTGTGGTTCATATGACAAGCGCAAAAACTTCTTATTGGATTCCAAGTCTGGAGTGTATGATCTAAAGGAATTATTAGGCTGTTCCATTGCCGATGGTAGCAGCAAGAACAATGCGACATGTTCTTGGATAAAAATCAATGTCGATCAGGCTGGATTCTATAGGGTGAAATATGATGACAGCCTTGCGGCTGGACTCAGAAGTGCAACAGAGAGTAAAAGCTTGACTTCTATTGATAGATATGGTAATGTAACCTTGCAGAATTTGGTTTTCTTGTGACATAATGGAATTATAGAGGAGATGAATATTTTATTTATTCTCTTACAGGTATTTTGGATGATTCTTTTGCACTCTGTATGGCTCGTCAGCAATCTCTGTCCTCTTTGCTCACTCTGATTAGTGCTTACAAGGAGGAACTTGAGTATACCGTCCTGTCAAATCTTATTGCTGTAAGCATCTACATTTTTTTGTCTGTAATTTTCACTCAAGTCTATAATTATGCTTTTGCTTCTAGCTCATACACTTTCTCCACACAGATAAGCTACAAAGTTGTGAAGATTAGTGCAGATGCCAATCAAGAACTGATGTCTGGGATTAAACACTTCTTCATTAGCGTTTTCCAAGTTGCTGCTGGGTAAGCTGTTTTTTACAACTTATTGTCTGTTTAGCGAAACATAAATTATAAAAATGAAAACCCAAATGTCGTTATAATGTTGTTCTCATAGGAAACTTGGTTGGGACTCTAAACAAGGCGAGAGCCATCTAGATGCTATGCTGAGAGGGGAAATCTTAACTGCACTTGTTGTGTTTGGGCATGACGAGACACTAAAGGAAGCGATACGGAGATTTGATGCATTTTTGGCTGATAGGAACACCTCACTTCTACCTCCTGACATTAGAAGGGTTTGTTTCTTATCATAGAACCCCAATCACGATTAAGAATCGGAATTTTGAACCTATTAATTAATAATTGTATGGGTATTGTGTTTGCAGGCTGCTTATGTAGCCGTAATGCAAAGAGCCAACAAGTCAAACAAATCTGGTTTTGAGTCTCTTCTGAGAGTTTATAGGGAAGCTGACCTCAGCCAAGAGAAAACACGAATCTTAGGTAACCTAACTGTACACTTTGGTCACGTCAGAAAATAAATGCCTTGCAATATGTCGTTCAATGACTAAGGTTTCCTTTGTGGTTGTGCAGGTTCTTTGGCATGTTGTCCAGACTCCACTATAGTTCAAGACGTTCTTAACTTCATATTGTCTGATGAGGTATACATGGATCTTTTGCTTTTGACTCCGTAAAGTAGTGGATATTTATTAACATTAGGCTTGAAATAACATGACATGATGGGGTTCTTATTCCTTTAGGTGCGTAATCAAGATGCACTATATGGACTTTCTGGTGTTAGTTGGGAAGGACGTGAAGTAGCTTGGAAATGGCTACAAGAGAAGTGGGAGTATATAGGAGAGACATGGGGCTCCGGATTTCTGATAACACGCTTCATAAGTGCAGTCGTGTCTCCGGTTTGTTCCCTCTTAAACTTGACCTTCATCCATCTATAAACAGCTCATGATCCGTTTTGATGGCCCTAATTGACTTCTCTTATATTGATCTAACCAGTTTGCGTCATTTGAGAAAGCCAAAGAAGTTGAGGAGTTTTTTGCAACAAGATCAAAGCCTTCAATGGCAAGAACCTTGAAGCAGAGCCTTGAAAGAGTCCATATCAATGCCAATTGGGTGCAGAGTATCAAGAAGGAAGATAACCTCGCACAGCTCGTTGCTAAGCTCTCTCACAACTAAACGTTATAGCTCCTCCTGTCAGGTTATATCTCCAGAGCTAACTAAAAAATCTGTGACTTTGCCCATCTTGCTCTTTACATGCAAGCTTTTGTTGTTTCTTTTTCTCAACACCAAAATTTAAAAGCACTTTTCAAACTTTGGATTTACCGTCAATAAAGTGTTCTGATTCGCATATTTGTCTTTGGCTTCAGTCACACTTAAGAACCTTCAAACTTATGATCTCAGGAATGTACAAGTGGAAGAATAATACATCAAATTACTAGTGAATTGCAATCAGGTGAACTTTTACCAAATTAAATGAAAGCTCATCTGCCAAAAACTCGTATTACAGGTCGAAAAAAGTGTTCACTGTGTGGATCAAAAGACTTAGAAATCCCTTAATAGGTAATATAACAATTTAATCGCTCATCATCACAGTATCATTTCTAATTGTAAGTCTTAAAACCATCTTTGAACAATCATATATGATTTCATTAGTATACTTTTCTGGCTGTGGCTAATACGTTAGTTTATGGAATTATAACCTTTGACAACTATCTAGCTCAAAAATATCATTACTAATATAGAAACTTATTATAACTAAATAACAAATCAAACTTCAGTATCCAAGTTTAGTTAAGAATCGTCTCCCAACAAAACTCAAATATACACTCTTTAAGTCCTCACTTCTCAGTGGGTCTTCAAATTTAGAAGTAAAAGTTGATACTTTAACACAGCCAAAAAGATTTAAGAAAGAAAAAAAAAAGTAAAAATGTTGCAGTAAAACTGCCACAAGAGAAGGCAACATTACTATAGCCAACCTGGGCAGCTTATATATAACACAAAGACTTACTCAAACCCTTCTAATCTCTTTTCCCTTCTCTTTCTTCTAATAGACAGAATAATCAGGAAAGGCTACACAGTGTTAATCTCTCACTTAGCATTACTCTTTTCTATTCAAACCATTTTGATCTTCTTCCTTTTTAACTTCTGGGCTTGCTGTACAGTTTTTTTTTCTTAATAATAAGGTTTAGTTAAGATCCCAAACCTGAGGAAGGCAACATATTTCAGATCTTCTTCTTTTTCTCTTTCTTTATTCTTTGTTTGGTATTTTCATATTATCATCGGATCATCCATTGATGATACCATCTGAGCCTCTGCTGTTTCCCCGCTTAGCCGCTCCACAGGTATTGCCTCAGCTGCAGACATATATTTGGGTGTTTACATAGGCTATATATACACACATCAATATATATGTATGTGTTTATGATATCTAGTAAAGCTGTATCTGACTTTCGAATCTGAACAGTAAAAAGACAAATGAAAAGAAAGAGTGGAGCTTGATAATGATGAAAGAAAACCTACCTGCTGATCGATCTAGAGACATAGTTCTTGCCATCTCTACAAAGTTGGAAAAGAAAGGAGTCAGATTCTTGTCAGTGGCAGTGCTAGTTGACTAGGAAAAAGAACGAGTCAAGGTTTGAGGTTGAAAATGATTTATTAACAGTTAGTGTTATCTGAATGTACCAAGTGAATGACGCAATCCTTTTACGGCATCAAAGTTCTTGTATGTGTAGCCAACAAAACTTAAATCCTTGGGAGCAAGAAGCATCTGCAAAAATTAAAAAGATTCATTCAAAAGTGTAACATATTCGTCGAGCAAAAGCATTTGATGATGTTTTCGTATCTGTCTCTTTTCAGCAGCAATATTACTACAGTTAGGAGCATCGACATTCATTCACATATCCTAGCAAATAAACCCACTGGATCACAAAAAATAATCACAAACCTTCCTGGAAAGGGCCGATCTAGTTCTTTCAGGTGCAGGAGAATTCACCTGAGATGATAAATCAAGAAATTCAGTATAAGTCACAAGTGGCATATTATAAACACTTTTTTATAAAACCTTTTTTCAACTATTGCAAGATAAATGAAAAGAAAGACTTAAGGCATACTTCATCAAACTTCATAAAGTTTTGTGTATCTAGCTCGTCATTCACTTCTGGCTTGTAAGCAGCCTCCATTTCATAGAGCTTTTCCCACACAACATCTTTGAACCAAGGGTGATTCTGATGCAAATTTCAGGTACAAGTTTATAAAGAACAAAAGACAAAGCTTATCACATGTACAACTAGCTCTTCTCATTAAACATTTTTACCTTGATTTGCTGTGCTCCTCCTCCAGTGCCAAGCCTATGGTCAACATTGCACAGCAGCCTGCAGATAAGATCCTTCGCCTCAAATGACAACTTTGCATCTTCCGGAAATTTCAAATGATTTCTCCAATGGACGATCTAGCGGAAGGAATAAAGATTTCATGAACAAGATAACTGAATGTTATAGACAAAATCTCTAGTTTAGCCCACAAATCAACGCAATTAGTATGATGTATATCTATGAAAAGACTGAACAAAGATTTTAGCATCTTGCTGACTCGTGCATGCCTAAACTGCCAAAAATGTGGCCGTTCATATAACTTGACACCCTTATAACCCAAAATTCATAGCATTGAACACTCCTACTTGGGTCTTGAACTGTCATAAATAGAAGAGTTTGAATTCACACATCATACCGATCAAATTGTTACAAGACATATTTTTTTTATTCAGTTCATTAAGCTCAACTGTTTGGAAACTTTGCACAGAGCAAATTCACGGAGATAGTAAAAATATCAGCAAAATTTATACCTTTCTGCAAGTCGATATAGGGTCATCTGCATAAAAAGGAGGATACCCAACAAGCATTTCGTACATAATTGCACCTAATGACCACCTAAGAGACAAGAACAATATTTCAAAGGCATATAAACACCAGCTCAGAAGGTTATGGAAGATTTGTGGAATGAAGACAAAAGTAAGACTTCCGTAAACCTTTACAAAGAATTACTAGCACAGAGAAATTAGAACAGCTAAAGCACTATCAAAAAAAAGAATACATAACTGGTTAAAGTTGATAATGAAAATGACTTAAGTATTGAACAAAACAGCTCACCAGTCACATTCCATGCCATATCCTTTCTTCAACAAAACTTCAGGAGCAATATAGTCAGGTGTTCCCACAGTCGAAAATGCCTTTCAGAAAAGGAGCCAATCAGAGACTATCTTCAATTGTTGCCAACTTGGCACAAAAATTAATAAAGACAATAGAGATGATGAAAGTTTAAAAAGTGTAACTTACTAGTTTTCTGCGATTCATCTGCCAATGCTGAAGTTGTTCCTGGGGACTACGCCAGCTTCTTTTGTTATCAGTATCCGCAAAATATCCATCAACATCCATTGGTTCTGTCATAGTTTCATCATCTGTGGCCCTATTCTCCTGAATTGAAGGTAAAGTTCTACAATCAAGAGGCTTACAGAGCCCAAAATCCGAGAGTTTCATGTGCCCATCTTTGTCCAAAAGAAGGTTGTCAGGTTTAATATCCCTGCAAAAAGTGAAAAGACAGGAGATCAAGCAAAATGTACATAACATATCACGGTTTACACCACAAGCATGCAATTTAGGTGATTTTCTAAAGCCACCTATGGATATAGTTGTATCTGTGTATGGATTCAATGGCCAGAACACTTTGAGCAATATAAAATCTGGCAACATCTTCCTTTAATGTATCCTCTCTCATGAGCAAGGTCATCATATCACCACCAGGGAGATATTCCATAATCAGATACAAATATTCGGCGTCCTGAAATGAATAGTAGAGTTTTACAATATAATGGCTTGCAACCTCAGCCAGCAGGTTTTCTCTCTGCTCTGACATGTTCCACCTACAAAACGCACATCAATCTAATCAGATGCCAGCTAGAGAAAAAGACATGAAGGTAAACACGGAAAAACCATAAGAAAATAATCAGTTCTTAGTGAAGTAAAGTACGCTTATGCATCATCTTATGATTTGATATGTTGGCATATGCATCATCTTATAATTTATCCATGAATTTAAAGATCTGGATTGATCTTAGACTAGTCAGCACATTGTCACCACATTAACAGAAGAAGTGCATGACAACATATGCATTCACCAGAATAAAGCAAATTACATTATAAGCTGACAAACAGGGCGAAGATGATGCCATAATATCACTACCATTAAACTCGTAAAGACATATTAAACTAAGCTCTAAAAACTCGTAAAGACATATTAAACTAAGCTCTACCATACAAAAGTAGCCAAGAGAGTGGCATATCATTCCCATCCTT
>JAKUCM010001230.1:0-20037 GCA_023374145.1 Lepidium sativum | reverse complement strand
AGAGAGGTTCTGAAGACCAAAAGGAGGTTGATTATATTAACTGGCAGAACAAAGACCAAAACCCAAACTACCTTTCCTACAGGAGCACTAACGTCGAGAACCCTCAAGATGTTACTTTTCCAGCACCCACATTGCCTTAAGGATCACCTTTTCAGGGAAAGCCATTCATTCATAATTCAGGTCAGAGATGGGGTAATCAGAAGCCGTTTGTTCCGAATGCAGGAGGAAGTAATTGGCAAAGGCCATATAAGCCTTATGTACCACCGCCGATGCAGCAACAACCTTCAGCAACAACTTCAGAAACATCAAACGAAGAGATTAAGGCTTTGATTCAACAACTTGCTGTTGAGCAACAAAAGACTACAATGGAGCTTAATGCTAAGATGGACAACATCTACAATGATCTGAATGGGAAGTTTGAGTTAGTTTCTATGCATATTTAGAAGCTAGACACTCAAGTTGCTCAGACTGTTGAGGCTATTAAACGTCCACAAGGAGGTTTACCTGGAAAAGTTGAGAAGAATCCCAAGGAATTTTGCAATGTAGTCAATTCTGAAGTAGGGAGTTCAGTTGAGAGTAAGTACAACCCTCCTATTCCATACCCTAAAGAGCTTGTGAAGATAGAATATCAAGGAGAGTTCACTATACCTTGTCGAGTTGGACAATTAGTTTTCAGCGATGCCTTGTGTGATTCTGGAGCTAGTATCAATGTGATCTCTTTGGAGACTATGCAGAAACTCGATATTGAACTAATGCAAGAGCATCACTCATCAATTTATTTTGGAGATGAATCTTCTAAGGTACCTAGAGGAAGACTTGTTGACTTCACTCTTTCTGTTGAAACAGCAAGAGAAGGAGTTGTTCCGATCTTATTGGGAAGGCCATTCCTCAACAGAACTGGTGCTAAGTTAGACTTCCTAAGTTAGAGAGTTGTGTTGCAGAACTTGGACAAGGATGTTTCATATCCTATTCGAGCTTCATTGAGTAATTTCTGTGGGATGATTCGAGATGATGGAGGGAAGCAAGTGAGCACTTAATCATTGACTTAGGTTGCAGTATATGGTGAAGAAGACAGTAATTGTGATGAGGAGTATGGGTTGCTCCGTGAATAGGAGAAGGACTCAGCTGAACATCAAGACACTTGTATCCTTTATCGTCTTGACAAATTCTGCAACTATGATGTTAAAGGTTTTGTTATCAAAGTTTTTGCAGGTAGTCTTGGCTTTGATACTTCTGGAATCTACACGGTCAAAGAGATATGCCAGGATGGAATTATTGCATTGCTGGATGCTTCAGAAAGGACAATCCACAAGAAAGAACGAACTAAAGAAGTTCATCATTGAGGAGATTACTGTCCAAGGAGTGAGCAAACCTCACCCAAGCGGTTCCGCCATCTGAATAGCATCCGAGTTAAGCTAATGACAGTAAAATAGCGCTGAGTGGGAGGCAACCCACTATTAGGTAGTTTGTTTTTCGTTTTTCTCTTAATTTGCATTCATTTTTGTTTTTGTGTTTTTGTTCAAAGTAGGAAGCTATCGGAAAGCAATGATTAACCGATCCACTCAACGATCGATCGATCAATATGCATAATAGGTTTGTGCACGATCTGCTGCCCGACCGAACAAGCATAGCCTGACTAATCGAAGGAGATATGACTGCCGCATGATCCAGAGCACGACATGCTACAAAAAGATCGATCAAGCAATGGAACAGTAGAAGACCGCACGATCCATTGCATGACTCAAGAAGTGTGGATCGATCAACTAATAAGGTGAGAAGAAGCGCACAAACTATCACCCGAATTGTAAAGTTGGAATTGATCGAGCAAAAGGAAACTAACTTGCGCACGATCCATCGCCCGATTTAGTAGAGAATGATCGATCGTTCTTTGCTCTCGATAGCACAAATCGATCGATCAACATAAGGATCGATCTCGATAGCACAAATCGATCGATCAACATAAGGATCGATCGATCCTTGACCCAGGTTCGTCTTCTTAAACGCGTAGAACGGTTTCAAATCGAGCAACCTTTCATTATTTCTAGTCCATAAAATTTTAAACCTCGATTTCTCTCTCGTTTTTCATACGTTTTTAACGATTCAAAAGCCTAATCCGCTTAGAGTTTCACCATCTATCTGATCATGTGGTTCATTACTTCGATTAGCAAAGGTATGTTCTCTAAATTATAATTTTATATCCGATTTTGGAAGTTGAATTGGGTAAAGAGGAACTTGCTTTCTTGTTAATTTTCATTGATTAATTGATGCATATGCCTTATTCCTACATGAATTTGACTCCCTCTTGCTGTTTGGATCATTGAATTTTAGTTAGAGATTGCTTGTTATGTTGAAGGAGAATTTCTAGAGGAATTTCAAAATTTTTTGGCTTGATCTTGATGATTGTAGTTCGATTGATGCATTCTGGATGTTGATCTCGAAGCAATCATACCATTGATCATTTGAATTCCTGAGCTATCGAACTCTTGTGAATTTTCTCGATCACAAACTCATTTTTTCCGGTTATGTCTCTCTTCTTTTATTGTAGATGGTTCGAACATCGACTACTAATCCTAAGAAGCCTACGAAGAAGGTCTTAGCATCTTTGAGTCTTCAGCGTGGTCAGTCGTCGCAACAACATGACGATGCACCTAGATATGGACAGTTTGGTGAGTGTATGCCTTGGACGAGACCTGAACAGACATATTTTGTTGATAATGTGGCTAGCAGGGACACTCCTTCTTTTGTCAAGACTACGACAACATATAAGAATATAAAGGAAGGAGATGGTTGGAAGAACTTTCATGAAAACTTCTATGATCAACTCCTCACTAACACTTTGATTCCAACGAAGTTCCTTTGCCGTGAGACCTTGCATCGGATGGGGATTCTTGAAGATGTTACTAAGCTGCTTGATAATCTTGGTTTGACCAAGTTCTGTTTTGTTTCTTATCCACTTTATCCGGAGGTCGTTAGGCAGTTCTTAGCGACATGTGATCTAATATGAGTGATGATCATCATAGTCCAGTTTATGCTCAGTACCTCACGTACTTATATAAAAGAGCTCTTTATACAATGACCATTCAGGAGTTGTGCCAGGTTTATGGTTTTGATGAGTATGCAGTTGGACAGAAACCATCGAAGAACTCTCCTCTGAAGAATGCATTGTGGTACTTATTGTCTGGTGATGGGTATCAAGATAAGTCTTCAAAGCTTACTCACATTAGGAATCCTGCAATTAGGATAGTTGCTAAGCATATTGGGTCGACCATTCTAGCTAAGGAAGAGTCAGACAGTGTCACCAAATCTCAGATGGAGTACTTGCACGAGACCATCTGTCCTTTGGTACCAAATCTTTACCAAGATCCTACTTATGCTACATGTCCTCCTTTGAACATCAACTAGGGGTATCTATTTGCTAATGAGCTGATTAAGCACAGATTTAGAGGTGACCCGAGGAAGGGACTAGTTGAGCCAATTGGTAGTCTCTTGTCACCGATTTTCAGATTTCATGGAATAGATATCAGTCAGACAGAGGTTGTGCAGAGGAATGATTTGATCGATACAGCTGCCTTGGCTAGATTTGGATACTTTTTGGAGAAGAAGCAGTGGACTTTCTTTGATGACACACCACAGATGATGTATGTCATCTTTCCAGCTCCTCACATCACTTCGGTTACCTGCAGAGAGAACGTGGAGTTCTGGCCAGATTTGTCACATCCTGAGATTTCCGGCAAGCTTAAGGAGAATGAAGCCACACCATGCGCCCGATCTAGGAGAGCTTGATATACCTCATTTATACCCACTTATAGCTTACTAATTCATATGTTTTCTTTAGTCTTTGTCGTGTTTTTAGAGTCTTTTCAGTTACAAAATGCAAGGATACTTTGGATTCCACATGCTCAGCAAGATTGGAGCTTAACTTTGGATTCTTCCACTACAAGCTAAAGGATCGATCGATCAACACTAAGATCGATCGATCACAACTTTAGAAAGGGAAACTACGCTCGATCCATTGATCGACTTCTCATGTCTGATACGATCGACCTTCATCCATCTATATCGTGTGCACAATCCACTGCACAACCGAGCACTCAAAGATCGATAGAGATATATTAAGAAGAAGTTACGCACGATCCTTTACACGATTTGGAAGCTTCACGATCGAATGAAGAAACATTGATCGATCGAGCAATTGAAGGATCGATCGATCAATGACCCTGCGAAGCAAAAACCAGTTTTCCTTATTTTTGTACCAGTTCGGTTTACTTTAGGAAATCAGGTAAAAACACATTTTTAAGAGTTTTGAACACGAAAAAAGTAGCAAACTTTATTTGTAACCTAGAGGAGAAGAATTAAGATCTCTACACCATTGGAGAAGAATTCATAACCCTCTATTTTATCTGTTTTTGAGTTTTGAATGAATTCCTTTAATATTCCTTGCTTGTTCTTTATCTCCATGTTTGAGTAGTTCATAGTCAAGTTTAGAGTATTCTAAGGGACATAAGGGTGAGGAACAAATAGGTTTTAGGTATTGAATCTCAGCTTAGAAACATGGTTAATGCCTAGATTAGAGTAGCTAACTAATCTATGATCTTAGGTTGCTTATTATCCGAGAAGTTTAATAAGAATCAGAACCTTTCTAGGTGAGCAACTCCTTCACTACCAACGAGAGTTGATGATAGTTTGGGTTTTGGACACTTAGAAACTGTTAATACTGCATGGTTAGAACTCTAGAACCAACGAGAGTTAGGATCTCTAGGATCTAAGCATAGTGATTCTCACTGCGAGAGTAGGTCAGTCAATTTTTATTTTCTAGTCGAGAATGGAATTGAAATTGCCTGAATAGATTCCTCATCCTAATCTTGATTCCCCTATGAATTCCCTAAGCTTGATGTTTTCTAGATATTGTTTACATTAAATTTCTTAGTTATAATCGACTTAGCTCTAGTTAAATAATTCAATTGTTAGTGTGATAATTGGTCTTCGTGGATTCGATCCCTAAATACTATTACGTTTGTTGTGTAGTTGCAGTAGGATATAGGGTTAAAACTCGTTGTGCCAAGTTTTTGGCATCGTTGCCGGGGACCAATAACATTAGCTTTCGATTATTTATTGAGTTAGAGACTAAGACACCTTCGTTTACCTTTTGTTTTTATTTCTTTGTTTTGTTTTTCAGGTTTGATCTTATAATGGGTGGTGAAGAGGAAAGCATAGCTAATTCCACGAGCAAAGAAGTTATATTAGAACAATTAAGGCGAGAGATTGAAGAGCTGAAACGGGAAAGAGATGCTAGAATAAAACAGATGCCAAGAAGGACCATCAGTGAAATAGAAACGCCTCACAACTACTATCAATGTCGATCTACGATTTCTGTTAGTATACCAGAGGGTTGCATTGATCATGAGTTGACTCCTCCTTTGATAGCATTGGTTAGACAATTTAACTTTCACGGTTTCCCTACTGAAAACCCTATAGATTATCTCGAAAACTTTGAGGAAATTTGCAGTACAACACCACATAGAGGAATCCATGAGGACTATGCTAAGTGCAAAATTTTCAAGTTTTCTTGGGAAGGAATGGGGACCAAATGGCTTCAGTCTTTACTAGCAGGGTCGTTAACTTTATGGGAACAAGTTCGAAACAAGTTTCTAGATCACTTCTTTACCAAAGAAAAGACTACTAAGTTGAAGAACCAAATTTCAAACTTTCATCAAAGAGATGATGAGTCTTTGGAGGAGCATGGGATATGTTGAAAGGATATAGAAGGGATTGTCCACGCCATGGTTTCAGCGATAACAAGTTCTGAACTCCTTCTATAGCGGATTAAGTTGGAGTTTCAAGAAGCTACTTAATGCTTCGAGCAAGGGAGATTTCACTACAAACACGAGTGAGAGTGCCTTTCGACTGATTGAGAATTTGGCTGTGAGTACAGGGGATATACGTGATCACGAAGAATATACATCTGAGATGGATAAAATCGCAGGGATAGGTGAGAAGTTGGATCAGTTCATAGCTTCAAGTAAGTTTAAGAGGAAGTCTGTTAAGCTTTATCCACTACAAAGAAATCTAATCTTCATGACCATCAATCGGAAGTACTTTACACCGAGCAAAAGACTACAGCAAGTCCTACTCCTTCATCTAATGATGAGATTAAAGCTTTATTGGAGGAGGCCATTCATGGACAATCTAGGATTACATCTGAAATCAATAATCAGATAGGAGTGATGTACTCAGAGTTGAGTTCCATGATTGATTATGTTATGTCTAAGGTGGAAAATACAGCCTCCCTCCTGGGTTCGAATGATGATCATCAAGCTTGTGATGCTGTTATGTTGAGAAGTGGTAGGGAACTTGAAGCAAACTTCCAAAACTGAGACAAGAGAGAGTGGTGGTCGATGTTGAAGATGATAGGACTGAAGAGATTTATGAGGAAACAGCCACACCTACGCCGATACCAGAGCAGTCTCCAGCACCTGAAGAAGAACCATCGCCAGCATCTATACCTCATAAGCAATCAGCAGCACCTGAGAGATCATACGTACCAATACCACCATACCCCATCCCACCGAAGTAGTCTAAAAAGGACTTGGAGAACGCAAAATGTAAGGAGTTATTATCAGATTTGTCTATTCGGTTACCTTATGTTGATGCCTTGCAGATGATACCTTCACTTAAGATTGCAGTTCTAGACTTTAAAATCGGTTCCCTAAGAAAGAAGAAGATCTTGGACGATTTGTACTTTCAGTTCGGATAGGTTCTGTGACCTTTGAGCGTTCGTTTTGTGATCTAGGCTCTAGTGTGAACCTAATGCCATATTATGTAGCATTAATGTTAGGATTCTCGAACTTCAAGCAAACCAAGATCTCTCTTATCTTTGCAGACCGTTCAATGAAATTTCCAGTGGGTATTCTCGAGGATCTTGATGTTGAAGTTGGGAATACATTAGTACCAACATATTTTGTAGTGCTGAAACTAGATGAAGAACCCAAGGATCCTCTCATCTTAGGTCGACCTTTTCTCAGAACAATAGGTGCTATGATTGATGTTAGGAATGGAAGAATCGATCTACAGCTAGGGAATATGAAGATGAGATTTGAGATGGACAAGATGCTGAAGAAACCGATGTTGAATGGGATGACTTTTTCTGTTGATACTTCTGAAGAAATTGCAGAACAATTGAATGAAGAGATATTTGTTGAGGACCCACTTGAGCTGGCGCCTACAAGGATAGAGTATGAATGTGGGTTTGCAAACGACGAAGCAACAAGTTATACCAAAATGATGGATTCGTGTAAGTAGAGTGAGAGATGCTAGCCTATGCAGTTTTAGACCCTCCAAAATCGTCCATACCTTCAGTTTTGACTGACCCTTGGAGTGAGTTATAAGCCCCCATAGTCGAGCTTAAGACTTTCCCAGGAGGGCTAAGGTATGTGTTTCTCTGTCCAAATTCTACCTATCTTGTAATCGTTAATGCTAAGTTGAATGGTTTTGAAACGGAAACGCTTATTAGAGAACTTCGAAAGTATCATAGGGCTATAGGTAATTAGATGATATCCCTGGTATTTCACCTGAGTTATGCATGTATAGGATACATCTGATCGATGAGTCTAAGAGTTCTATAGAGAACCAAAGGAGGTTGAATACGAATCTAAAAGAAGTTGTCAAGAAAGAGATAATGAAACTGTTAGAAGCAAGGATCATATATCCTATATCCGATAGTAATTGGGTTAGTCATGTCCATGTTGTACCTAAGAAAGGAGGCATTACTATGGTCAAGAATGAGAATAATGAATTGATACCAACTAGAACGGTCACATGTCATAGGATGTGTATTGATTTCAGAACTTTAAATTTCTCTACTAAGAAGGATCACTTCCCTATGCCTTTCATGGATCAAATGCTTGAGAGATTGATTAACCCTTCTTACTATTGCTTTTTAGATGGTTATTCAAGTTTCTTTCAGATTCCCATTCATCCAAACGATCAGGAAAATACGACTTTCACATGTCCCTATGTACATTTACATATCGTAGAATGCCACTTGGGTGCTGCAATGCTCCAGCTACTTTTCAAAAATGCATGATGTCGATTTTCATTGATATGATTGAGGACATTATGGAAGTTTTAATGAATGACTTTTCTCTGTATGGTTCTTCTTTCTCTGGTTGTCTTTCTAATCTTTGCAGGGTTCTCCAATGTTGTCAAGACAAGCATCTAGTGCTCAATTGGGAGAGGTGTCATTTTATGGTTACAGAGGGGATTGTACTCGGTCACAAGATATCAGGAAAATGAATCGAGGTTGACAAGGCGAAGATCGAAGTAATGACAAGCTTAAAATTGCCAACCACGGTCAAAAAATTAGAAGTTTTCTCGGTCATGCCGGTTTCTACGGGAGATTTATTAAGGATTTCTCGAAGATAGCCAGACCACTCACTCAATTGCTATCCAAGGATATTAAGTTTGAATTTACCAAAGAGTGTGAGGAAGCCTTTCTGACCTCGAAAAGAGCTTTAGTTAGTGCACCAATAGTCCAACCACCAGATTGGGAATTACCTTTTGAGATTATGTGTGATGCTAGTGACCATGCAGTTGGAGCTGTTTTGGGCCAGAGAAAAAATAAGAAGTTGCATGTAATCTACTATGGTAGTCGAACACTTGATGATGCCCAACAGAAGTATGCAACTACAGAAAAAGAACTTTTGGCTATCGTTTTTGCCTTTGAGAAGTTCAGATCTTATCTCGTCGGTTCTAAGGTTATTGTACACACTGATCATGTTGCTCTCAAGTATCTCCTCTCCAAGAAAGATGCTAAGCCTAGGCTGCTTCGTTGGATGCTGTTACTACAAGAGTTTGATCTTGAGATCAAGGACAAAAGAGGCGTAGATAATGGAGTTGCAGAACACCTTTTGAGACTGAGAATTGACGACTTTGTTCCCCTTGATGACAGCTTACAGGAAGAGCAAGTTTATTGTATACAATCTGCTCCTAAAGCTCGTCAGTTGCCTACTGATCCTCCTCGTGTTCTAGGCACTCTGTGGTTTGCCGATTATGCCAACTATCTCGCTGCTGATGTTAACTCTCCTGAGTTTCATGGTTACAGGAAGAAGAAGTTTCTAAGGGATGTTAGACGATACTACTGGGATGCTCCATACTTATACAAACAATGCTTTGATGGCATTTTCAGAAGATGCGTTTCTGAAAACAAGATTCCGGGTATATTGTTTCATTGTCATGGTTCTTCATATGCAGGTCACTTTGCTACCTTCAAGACTTTCGCAAAAGTTCTTCAATCGGGTTTCTGGTGGCCTATGATGTTTCATGACACATACTCATTTATTTCGTCATGTGACTCTTACCAGCGACAAGGTAACATAAGTAGAAGAAATGAGATGCCACAGAACTTCATTCTCGAGGTTGAGGTGTTTGATGTTTGGGGAATAAATTTTATGGGACCTTTCCTTATCTCTTTTGGGAACCAATACATACTTGTTGTTGTAGATTATGTATCTAAGTGGGTTGAAGCAATACCTAGTCCGACCAATGATGCCAAAGTGGTTATTAAGATATTCAAGCATATCATATTTCCTAGGTTTGGTATTCCGAGGATTGTGATCAGTGATGGTGGTTCTCATTTCATTAACCAAACATTTCACAATCTGCTGAAGAAGTACGGAGTTCACCACAAGGTTGCTACGCCATATCACCCTTAAACAAGTGGTCAAGTTGAAGTTTCTAATCGAGAGATCAAAAGCATTGTTCAGAAAACTGTTTGTACAACAAGGAAATATTGGTCGACTAAGTTGGATGATGCTCTTTGGGCCTACAGAACCGCTTTCAAGACATCATTAGGAACAACTCCGTTTCATCTGCTGTATGGTAAAGTCAATGAAGATTTCATTTCTTTGACTGATATAACTTCCCCATAGCATTTCCCTTAGTCAAGCTATTGACTTTTAACAAGCGTTGAGTGGGAGGCAACCCACCAATAAGTTAGTTTTTGCTTTGTTTCTCGTTGGTTTTAAGTCAAAGTTGTCTTTTGTTTTCACGAAACTCATACGAGAGCACTGCCTGATCGATCCAAAAGGTGACCGATCGTGCGACAAGGGATGAGAAAAGCCGCACGATCCGCCAATCGACTAAAACTTTCAGATCGATCGGTCTGCAACCCTGATGTGTTAACGCTCGATCCTCCAATCGACCATGACATTCTGCCCGATCGATCAAGCACTTGACATCAGTTGGTGCATGATCTATTGACCGATTTTCTCTCGTTCCATCCTTCGATCTCCATGGACCAACCGATCATGGTGTGTTTGACCGATCGATATCTCCAGGTGCGTTTTTCTAAACCCCAAGGCAACTTTCAATTATTTCTTTTGATTACTTTCATTCTTCTTCTCAGTAATATTCACACCTGGACGGCGTGATGTAAGTCTGGGGGAGAACCGTTTGTTTGCTAATGAAGTTTCTTTCTTTTGTTTTGTTTTTGAGTCAAACATGATTTTGGATAAGCTTTTATCGGTTTAGGAACTATGATTTCTGAGGAATGGTACATTTCACAAGGGTTTAAGCTACAATTTTTCTGATTTCTAATGAGCATTGTTGACTATTAGAAAACACAGAGACTCATCAGCTGTTCGTTTTAAAATCGCTTCCTCTCGATTGTTTCGAAAATCCGGTATCAACTTCAAACTTAACCTGATTTAATTTTCTTGTCTAGAGAGTTGGTATACATCAGATCGGATTATCAATCTCAGTTTGAGAACCTTTCCCAAAGTTTGGTTTCTTTTTCTCAAAGTTTCATGCACTGTAAGATCTCAACAATCAAAGTAAGCCTAGGGTAAAATTTTCTCAATGACGCTGCTTGTTTTTAAGGTGAACTGGACGGTTTTGAGGATACATCAAAGGACGTAATCCTTTTCACCTCACTAACTTGCTTACCGAGAGAAACTCTAGTGAAGGTACTCGTATTATACACCTTTGAAATTGCAAGAAGAAAAACTGCCGATAAAAAAAAAACAATGATACCCTAGAAAAGTAGGGAGAAATCGGTTTGAAAATAGAGGAATAATAGGAAAGGAACCACAATATGGATGGTACTTAGTGATGAGAATGAGTCCATGTGTCTTTTGATCGATACTCTCTGGATAAAGCCGCACTTAGACTCATAAGAGGTTGGTGTCGTGATCTAGAACTTTTGGGTTTGATTTTGGAGTTAGGATGGACTAGTTGTTAAATCTTGGGGAAGTATAAGGTGGTCTCTCTCTCATCGAATGAATCGAGTACTCTTTGATTAGGTTCTGAGGTGTTATAATTCCTATGAATAATGAGTTCTTGAGTGTGTATCTTTCTATTAGATTATGGTGTATTTGCTTGAGGACAAGCAAAAAACAAAGTATTGGGGAATTGATATACCTCATTTATACCGACTTATAGCGTACTAATTTATATGTTTTCTTTAGTCTTTGTCGTGTTTTTAGAGTCTTTGCATGTACAAAACGCAAGGATACTTTGGATTCCACATGCTAAGCAAGATTGGAGCTTAACTTTGGATTTTTCCACTCCGACCTAAAGGATCGATCGATCAACATTAAGATCGATCGATCGCAACTTTAGAAAGGGAAAACTACGCTCGATCCATTTATCGACTTCTCATGCCTAACACGATCGACCTTCATCCATCTATATCGTGATCACAATCCACTGCACGACCGAGCACTCAGAGATCGATCGAGATATATTAAGAAGAAGTTACGCACGATCCTTTGCACGATTTGGAAGCTTCACGATTGAATGAAGAAACGTTGATCGATCGAGCAATTGAAGGATCGATCGATCAATGATCCTGCGAAGCAAAAACTAGTTTTCCTTATTTTTTTACCAGTTTGGTTTACTTTAGGAAATCAGCTTAAAACACGTTTTTAAGAGTTTTGAATACGAAAACAGTAGCAAACTTTAGTTGTAACCTAGAGGAGAAGAATTAAGATCTCTACACCATTGGAGAAGAATTAAGATCTCTACCCCATTGGAGAAGAATTCATAACCCTCTATTATATCTGTTTTTGAGTTTTGAATGAATTCCTTTACAATTCCTTGCTTGTTCTTTATCTCCATGTTTGAGTAATTCATAGTCAAGTTTAGGGTATTCTAAGGGACATAAGGGTGAGGAACAATTAGGTTTTAGGTATGGAATCTCAGCTTAGAAACATGGTTAATGCCTATATTAGAGTAGCTAACTAATCTATGATCTTAGGTTACTTATTATCCGAGAAGTTTAATAAGAATCATAACCTTTCTAGGTGAGCAACTCCTTCACTACCAACGAGAGTTGATGCTAGGTTGAGTTGTGGACACTTAGAAACTGTTAATGCTGCATGGTTATAACTCTAGAACCAACAAGAGTTAGGATCTCTAGGATCTAAGCATAGTGATTCTCACTGCGAGAGTAGGTCAGTCAATTGTTATTTTCTAGTCGAGAATGGAATTGAACTTGCCTGAATAGATTTCTTATCCTAATCTTGATTCCCCTATGAATTCCCTAAGCTTGATGTTTTCTAGATATTATTTACATTAAATTTCTTAGTTATAATCGATGTCAATCAAAATACCCATCGCCTTAGCTCTAGTTAAATAATTCAATCGTTAGTGTGATAATTGGTCTTTGTGGATTCGATCCTTAAATACTATTACGTTTATTGTTCACTTGCAGTAGGATATAGGGTTAAAACTCGTTGTATCAGAGCTCGAGCTTCCACTTCTGCTCCGTTCATACCTCCAGCTCCAGCTACTCAACCTTCCGGGGTTTTGCTTCATGAGTTTCATGAGGAGGAACTTGGACTACCTCATTACTCACCAGACTTTACGGATCAGCAGTTTAGAGAATGGCAAGTCGAGAATGAGAGGAGGAAGAGATCGATTCAGCGGACCATTTGGGATGCTTTGAGGAAGATTTCAGCTTCTTTTTGTATAAGTGCACCTGCAGCTGATCGCGATGAGCATGTCTCTATGCCTACTGCGCCTACTAGCCGACCATAAGGATGATCAGCCATTGGAGCGTCGCTTTCCTCGCCGTCGCAGAGCACCGGGCGACTGCGATAGCCAGAGTCCTTAGTAGCTTCTTGGCTACATCCTACCTTTGTTTCAGTTTCTTTTCATTTTATTTTAAACTATTTCTTTTTGCTTTCTTTTTTTTCTTATGTGTTTAATGTATTCTTTTTGATTTATTTTTACATCGGGACGGTGTAAAGTAAGTCTGGGGGAGAACACTTATTGACTAACGCATTTTTCTATTTTGTTCCTTTTGCATTCTCGATTTTTCAGACTATTTCTTTTATTTATTTCTGTATTTTGAGCTTTTAAGACTGACATACTACTTGATTTTTGATTTTCTTAGCATTATCCTGGACTCAGTATCGCTTGATTTGCATTTGTCAGGAATCGATCAGACTATTGGAAAACCTAGAGACAAAGCAACACTCAGTTTCAATGCACGTTCATCTCAACTTTCAGGGGATTTCATGCTTATTTCACACATAACCTCACTTAATCCTATCGTCAAGGGAATTGGTAATACATCAGGTATGTTCCTTCTCTTTACTCAATGAAAGATGTTCCTTGTAAGTTTGGTTCTGTTTCTCTCTTCATCATTTTCAGGCATTTTAATCCAAAAATTCTGATGGTACTCGATCTAAGTTTTTGCATAAAGTTAGCTTAGGGTAAAAGTTTCCCAATGACGCTGCGAGTTTTTAAAGTGAATTGGACGTTTCTGAGGATACATCCAATGACGTAATCCTTTTCACTTTACTAATTAGCTTATTGAAGGAAACTCCAATGAAGAAACTCATGTATACTCTTTAGTTACCAAAGAATCAGCCAAATAATTAAAAAGGATACCCTAAGCAAAACTGGGAAGAATTGGTTTTATGAAAAGAGAGAGATGGAATCAGATTGAAGGTAGTTTAGAGAGTAGAAGTAGGAACTTTTCGCCTCTTGATCGATAATCCCTCAAATGAGACTGCACTTAGATTTATTAGGAAGTCAGTATGGGGAATCTGATTGTTTGTTTTGAATTGTGACATGAGATTGTTATGTTTGCTAAGTATGGGGAAAGTACAAGGTGGTCTCGATTTTGATAGGTAATATTCTTGTGATCTCTTTGGACTTGATGTGCAGGATCTGGAGAGTGTCATTAGTCTGATGAGATGTGATCTTCCTAAAGTCTTTCTTTCTTTGCTTGAGGACAAGCAAGAAGCTAAGTCTGGGGGAATTGATGTTCCTCATATTTTTCGGTTTTAAGCTCATAATTACGGTTATTTTGGAATTTGTATGTGTTTTATTGAGATTTCAGGTCAAAAATGTTCAGAGTTGGAATCATGGTTGAAGGTGGAGTTTGGAGAAGTTTGAAGCATTTTCTAGTATTCTCCGCGAGAGGAAGGATCGATCGATCAACACAAGGATCGATCGATCAGTTCTTTAACAAGGAATATGCGCACGATCTGAAGAACGACTTGGCTTCTAAGAGATCGACTCAATATCCAAAGATAGATCGATCAACACAAGGATCGATCGATCGATGCCCTTCGAAGAAACCTAATTTCACTATTTTCAGCTCTTGTTTTGAAACCTATAAATACTCTTTTGCAATTTTATTTTTGGGAGGCGTCTTTGAGCTTTTGAAGAACGATTTTTACAGAAGTTTGAGAGTTTGTAAGGTAGGAAGAAGATCTCTTCACACTTGAGAAGAATTTATGAATCTTATTTCTATTTATTAATGCAATTTCAGTTTCAGTTCATCATGATTTGCTTGGTTCATTGTTCTATGTCTGAGTAGATCTTAGATCGAATTTAAGGATTCTAGGGTTTTAGAATTCTTTGTTAGGGAACAAATAGGATTAATGAATAGATGATTCTCCTTCTAATACTTGAGTTTAATGCATAAATTAACTTGATCACCTAGTCGATGATTTTAGGTTGTTAACTTTCGAGAAGTTTGTTAAGAACTAGAACTAGATTAGAAGAGCAATTCCTTCACTACCAACGAGAGTTGATGCTAGATTGGATTGTGGGTAATTGAACCTAAGCGATAAAGCCTACTCGTAATCTGAAACCAACAAGAGTTAGGACCTTTAGATTATTAGTAGAGGGGTAGTATCAACGAGAGTTGGTTTATCTTTATTTATGTTCAAGCCGAGAATATGATCAGATTAGTTTCTGAATAGTTTCCCTGACAAGAGTTCTAACTCCTGCATGAATACCCGATATTCGATTGCTTTAGTTATTTGATTACATTCACGTTTAAGTTGTTAGTATTTACTTCTATAATTTTGATTGATATAGCTTGCGATTCGATATAAGTCGAAAGTGTGATCTGGTTCTCTGAGGAATTCGACCCCTAAATACTATTACGTTTGCTGTGAACTTGCAGTAGGATATAAAGTTAAAACTCGTTGTATCAGCTATAAGGTTAGTCGAAAGGGGGAGCAAAATGACGAACTTTACAAAGATGCACCTCAATATAGACGACTTGTGGGAAAACTCATATATTTGACAATTACAAGACCGGGCATATGATATGCGGTGAATAAAGTGAGTCAACACATGCAAAACCCCACAATCCACCATTGGAGCATGATAGAAAGAATCCTCGGTTACCTAAGAGGAAGCCATAACTATGTTATTTGGATGGGAAAGAACAACAACACTAAAATTGTAGGATATTGTGATGCGGATTGGGCCGGTGATAGGAATGATCGGAAGTCAACAACGGGGTATTGCACTTTCATTGGAGGTAACTTGGTGACATGGAAGACTAAGAAACAGAAGGTAGTATCATATTCTAGTGCCGCAGCCGAATACCGGGCAATGAGAAAGCTAACAAGTGAGCTCACATGGTTAAAGGCTCTACTCAAGGATATTGGTATTGAATCATCAAAATCAATCACTATGCATTGTGACAACCAAGCTGCAATCCATATTGCATATAACTCTGTGTTTCATGAGAGAACAAAACACATCGAAATAGATTGCCACAAAGTCCGGGAGAAAATTGAAGCAGGAATAATTTTCTAATGCTACACCAAGAGTGAAGATCAATTGGCGGATATTTTCACCAAAGCCATAAGTCTAAAAGTTTTTGATCATATCTATCCCAAACTAGGACATGTGGACCTCTCCCAAGATTGATCAAATGGCCTCTTTCTCGTAAATCACACACTCTTTTTCCCTTAGACGAGTTTTGACCCAAAAGGTTTTCTTTCTAAGGTTTTTAATGAGGTGGGATTTATGAGAAGTCCAAGCTTAGCCTCCATAACATTATGGTTAAGTTTGAGGGGGAGTATTGATCAATAGAATAAAGAAGGAAAATGATTGCGTGTGATGCAAGAAAGATGTCAAGGCGCGGGTCGCAAGCTCCCCGGTACCGAAGCGCGACAGGAAGACCGAAGGAACGTGAAGCACAAGTCATGAAGTGTCTGAGGTGCTCAATCAGGGTGCATGAGCTCGATCAGGGCGCGAGAGCTCGATCAGGGTGCATGCGCCCTTACCCGTGACTCGGTCGGGGAGTGCCCTTCCTGAAGCGCCCTAACGAAGACATGCCTCAGGACCCGAAGCATGAAATTGACGCCTCAAGTTTGTGGGAACCACGACTCCACCATTTGACTATTGTAGGCCCATGGTGACGAGTAGGAGCCGTTGGAGAGAAGAGAAACAGTGGGTGGGACCACTCCTTGGGTCACTATCGACCCAGGACCACTCCTCGGGATCCTTTCTTGGGACCACTCGGGACCACACCTCCATCTCTCTCCTCCAACAGCTAAGAGCCTTCTTCCTCCTCTTTCTCATACACTTTCCTATAAATTCTTGTGTATTGAACTCATTTATGTATTGATTTTGAATCAATAGAATATCCATTCTCTCTTTACTCTTTTCTCTTTTTTTTCTCTTCTCAATCTTTATGTTATGAATTCTTGATACATTAGTCTCAAATTCTTACAGAAAATAGTGGATATGCGTTACTCATCACTTGGTTTAGTTAAATACGGTATTCTTTTTACATTTTTGGATACATGTTGGCTAGTTGATTATTGGAGTTTTGTTCAAACAAGTCCATAAATAGATCCAACAAGAGACAAGAAAGAAACGAGCAAGCAAACCAATCTGAAGCCTCTAAGAAGTAGCCATGGTCGCGACCAAACTCGGATCTTCTTTTGTAATATGCACATCTCCACAGGAAAATATACCACCAAAGGCCAAAATGAAATTTCCCCTAATATTCCTAATACTTCATTGAAGTAAGGGAACATTACTGATATTCCCGTTGTGATCACCACATACATCGTTCTCACACACATTCTCAATGGATTCAATCTCATTGTTGTACTTCCTAGTATCAATGGTAGTTTAAAGCCGCATAATCTGGCTATGAACTTGCTTTGTGGGTATTTCTCGGTTAGACATCTTCCCGTAGCCGCAAAATCGGTTGACTATAGACCTATAATGTGAATACCAAATGTAAATGAGAACATAGAAAGTGAGGTTTATTTGTACATAACAAAACAACGACGTGTTGGTTAGTATTAAATGGTAACATATTCAACTGATCAGAATCAAAAGCAACAAAGAGAACAATAATTTAATATGAGAGATGCAATATTTATACCTATGATTTTGGCAAGGGAGAGTCTGATGCCAATGAAGGAGTAAGCAAAAGACGTAATCGCAGCGACAATAGAGAGCCATAACATATCGTGAAAATTAGGTATTTGTGATAGAAATATCTGAATCAAACCAAAGAAAACCATGAAGTAGTTGCTACCTTATTTAAAAGAACATGTTGCATCATGTCCTTCTTTGTGATAACAGTTTGATCTCATAATTGCTCTGTAATAAATGAAAGAGACTCAACATATCAATAACGGAAGTTATGAAATTCAACCAAAACATAAAAAGTTATGTTTAGATATATTACCTAATGCATGTAGCTGTAACAATGGTATAAGGAAATGAAAGAAACTCAACATATCAATAATGGAAATTATGAAATTCAACCCAAATATCAAAAGTTATGTTTAGACATATTACCTAATGCATGTAGCTGTAACAATGATATAAGCAATGCCACAACCAAAAAGGGAAACATATACAACGAGGCCACACACGATCTCATTCTTCTTCCCTGCATATTAAGTAAGTTACATATGAAGAAATTAAATTACAGCTACATGGAAAAATGTTAGTTTTGCCAAAAAAAATTTGTACAGCGGTTAAGATGATCTAGCTAATAACACTGGTATCAGGTATTCGACATCCAAATAGCCATAAGGTTAAAATATGAGTTTCGAAGTTGACCTAAATACAATTTAACAGCTTGTTAATTTAAATCTTTGTCCGGAATAATAAAAAGTTTAAATCAGTTGTGTAATTTGGTATCAAAAATCGAAATGCGCCCGTGACTCTATATCCTATCAACATGATTTTAGCAAAGACAATATGAAAAGAAAGCTATGAAATAATTGAAGACTGAAAGCTCTGCAACATGATAATCCAATCAAAGTTCGTTACATACTATAAAAGATTCTTTTGTAAAGTTCGAGAAACACGTGTTCAATGTGAAACTACTTAAGTTGCCTATCCGTAAGGTGTTGGCTCTTAAGAATAAAACAAACAAAACTAATGGAGGAACTCAAAACTCAAAAAGGGACAAGAAAATGACTGCATAAAATAGAGAACATACGTACAATTTGATAAATGATAAGATCTCGAGCTGCAAAAACTGAATAAGAAGCCTTAAATTAGATAACTCAGATTATATTTTATATATGCAGCTTTGATTTGCAAATTAGATATGAAGTGGTGAATTCGAAATTTCACTGTTTTTTATTTAGAAAATTTATTATATAAATCGAGTTTTGTTGATCAAATAGTTAATTGTAAAAAAAAATGTTCATTTTAATTGAAATAATTGAAGAGAAAACAAAAGAACTTTAGAAAAAGTAAGAATAATGCAGAGGTGTCCACTAGATTGAGAGTTAGAAACATACGTCACATGTCCAAAACCCATCAGAACCTTTTCTTTTGTCAATAGTCAATCAATACATAACCATTTTCTCTCTCTTTTTATATTCTATTTATTAAAAAAGAAACAATATCAAACTCTTTCCTTTCTCGATCTCATCTCTTCATTTCTCTAAGATTCCAGACGAAATGGCTCAGGTTTTTTTACTCATGCAATTTTTATTAAATTGATTATGATTTAATCTTCGTCCGAAATCGTTTTCATTTTTGTTTTTATTAGAAAGTGGTATTGAAGGTTTTAACTATGACGGATGATAAGACCAAGCAGAAAGCCATAGAAGCTGCTGCTGATATTTTCGGTAATTTATTATTATTATCACTTCTTCTTTTCTTTTACTTACTTTCAATTAAAATTCGATTCGGTCTAGTTTCTGGGTTTCATAGTACTAGTTTCAATCATTTTTTAGAAATTAATTTTTGGATTTAAATAAGTTTGGTGCTGGGTTTTATCACTCGATAACAGTCGCTATAGAAGCTAGAATTGCGTAAGAATTTGAAGAGCTTACACATACATAGTCAACGAGATGATATTCTTTGAACGGTGTAGAACAAAGAGTAGAGGGCTCACTTTTGCATTTTGAAGCCCATATAGTATGGGACAATAAATCAGGCTTAGTTTGGGCCACGTTAAGGCTGATACACTAATGATGAAAACGTACGTAATGCATGAATATGGATGTGAGCTGCCTTATGGGCTGATGGGAGCAAATTCATTCTTTACCAAAACTTGGTTTTGAGTTGAAATCAATAATTTATCGTGGCATTAGAGTCCAGTATTAGATCCAACAAGAAAGTAAGACAATGATGCATATGTTCTTGTGATATTTTGAGATCTTACATTTGAAGGAGAATGTTAGATAGAAAGTGAGCTAATTCAATCATTATCAATTGGTTTTGAGATGGAAACATGTATTTTATCCGTGAAATTGTGTTGTTCATTTTAGTTAGGATCTAAAAGAGTGAATG